>JAHDVE020003371.1:0-56089 GCA_022606495.2 Halesus radiatus | reverse complement strand
TAACAGTAAAATAGGACAGCTCGAACTAGTACCTTTTTTTTCACTCCCTCTCTCTGTTTATCCGATTTAAAATTTTCGTTAAAAATGGCAATGGACAGCCTGTTTAATTAATGTCGTATGAAGTTCCACCTCCCACCCCTCCCTCTCCAATCCCTCCCACAATGAAACTGTAACTGACCTCTCGGAGCAATAGAGGATACTATTATTATTCACATTCTGTTGCCGAGTTCACGGCGAAGGATAAATTTTCCGACTGTTGGAACATATAGTTGGCAATAAAATACAGTCATTTAATAAAGCGGAACTACATTTTTTCATTGATATGGTAATACCAAGATGCTAACTACTATGTCTTTAAAATTTTGTTCCTCACATTAAAAAAATTCCACATTCGAATATGACAGTTCGAAAGAAACAATGAAAACCATCATAATTTGTATTTTTTTTACATTTTTGTTTGTATTTTTGATTTGTGAAATTGATTTTGTTATTTTTTTTAAATTATTTTATTGATCTAACGCTTAATACATGGTTATATCGATACAAAAATTCCAGAAATACGAAAATCGCATTTTCCGTATTTTCGTCTTCCTCGCAAAGCGTTAAATAATAAATAATAATAAAAGTTTTTGCATAATATTGTCTTAAAATGTGATGGAGAAACATCTGATTTTGGAAAGCTCTACTAATTGTTGGGTACCGTTTGGTGATTTTAAAAACCATGCACATGAACGATTGTGCTATTTTAAACTTTCAATAGTCTTCCTATAAGTCATCTTGGTGTTGTCATTTAAAACATTTTAAATGATCGCGACCCCCTCATTTTTTGTCTCCTATAAAATGTCAGACTACAGAATAAAATATATATTTTTAAATGGGTAATTAAGTACTACTCAATGATGTAGGTACATGAAATTCATAGAATAAAGACATTTAAATTACAATTAAAGTAAATTACAATTAAAGTAAATTACAATTAAAGTAAATTACAATTAAAGTAAATTGCAATTAAAGTAAATTATAATTAAAGTAAATTACAATTAAAGTAAATTACGATTAAAGTAAATTATAATTAAAGTAAATTACAATTAAAGTAAGTTACAGTTAAAATAATTACAATTAAAGTAAATTCCAATTAAAGTAAATTAAAATCAAAGTAAATTACAATTAAAGTAAATTATAATTAAAGTAAATTGTAATAAAGTAAAGTACATTTAAAAAATTACAATTAAATTAAATTACATTTAAGTAAATTACAATTAAAATAATTACAATTAAAGTAAATTACAATTAAAGTAAATTGAAATTAAAGTAAATTACAATTAAACTAAATTACAATTAAAGTTTATTACAATTAAACTAAATTACAATTAAAGTTAATTACAATTAAACTAAATTACAATTAATGCTTACAATTTCTAACAAAAAAATGTCATCATTTCATTTTGATCAAATGGAATGAGAATATGCAACCAAGGAAATGTAAGAGAGACAGAGCGTTGTATTTTTCGTATTTTCATTGGCTCTCTCGGAACTAGAACTGGAAAGGTTAGTCACGTTTTTGTGTGTTCTTCGATTTTTTACTTTAGGTTCGTTTTCTGAGGCATCATCAGTCCGATTGAAGTGAAATTTTAGATTTGCTTTATTTTTTTATGTCCTCATCAGCTTTTCTTCAAAAAATTGTATCTTTTTAGAAAAAAATTGTTAATAATTGTTAATCCTATGGTGGAATTTCCTAGTTTTGGTCGGTACTTGATAGCCGTTTTCTGGGGCATCAACAGTCCGATTGAAGTGAAATTTTAGATTTGCTTTGTTTTCTGTGTCCTTATCAGCATTTCTTCAAAAAATCCAAAAAAAAAATTGTAAAAAATCGAAGAAAAAACAAAACGTGACTAACCTTTCCAGTTGTCAAAAACAAACAACTGATCCAAAATTGCTGATAATGCTAACATATGATAAACATATGTGTACCAACATAACAAAAAAAAACGATAATCGAATGTACACAGCCCGCGAAAATTCAAAATTCACCTTTTCTTTAGAACACACCTCGTATTTCACAAATTAAATCTGTTATTCGTGTAGAATAAATACTACCTAAAAAATAATCACATAAATCTACATGGGAGGAAGGCACTCCTAGTGTGTATTTTTTATTCTATGCTGCATTCAATGTAATAAATAATAAAGTAATACAATGTGAAACCTAATAGAAGTATTATTTTGTAATTGAATTAAATTAAATAAAACCTGCTGTGACAATTTTCAATGAAATATACCAATTAAATTTGTAAGTCGTAATAATAAAACTAATTAGTGTAATGTTTGAATGTATGAAACGGCACTTCATCGGTTTTAGAAATTTTATAGCCAAATAAAAAAAATCTCTATAATATATATATTTATATGTAAGTACTGCACGTATTTATTTTTCTAGTTCGTGTTATTAAAACCTATTAAAAATAGTAATTTGAAATAGGTAAATTAATTCTTATATTACGATTGTACCCACAAGTTTTCAAGTAAATTATTAGAATGATTTATTTTATGTAAAAAAAAATCGTTTACGTTTTTCTAGTATTTATTTACGCCATCTATCGATTTGATCTTGAAACCAATCATTTAACATTTTCCTATTCGTAAAACACATCATATTTTATTTTAACTACAGGTGGCATCAGTCGCCATCTTTCGATTCGATCTTGAAACCAATCGTAAAAACATTTTTCAACACTTAAAAAATGGTGCTTATCGTAAAGTGCATATCATTTTTAACCACAGGTGGAACCGGCGTCAATTAGACATAAAAATAAGTCAGGAGCATCAAAATTGACATGGTACCTACCTAATCAATAAATGTTTTCGAAATTATTTATCAGGCAATAACATATTACATGTAGAATCACCACCAAAATCGTTAATATTTAAGAAGAAACATGAAATACACAATTACTACGTCAAGTATAATAAAAACAATTATTATTTTTAAATTCCCCACCCCTCGTTCCTTCGCCCAATTTTCGGTACCTACCCCCCCTCCCTCGAAGCTTCATATCCCCAATATAAGGTCGCGAGCTCCCCACCCCTAGTACTTTAGTTCACGGGGGCGGTAAAGGTCGAACCTTGACCCGGGCGCGCACAAGGGTAAACAGTCAGAGCGAGGTCGACCTTAAACTCTCCTAGCGACCCCCAAGAGTCGTCGCGCCTGCGCACGAAACGTGGCACGCGAACCCCGGACAGGGCGCCAAATATAGCGGGAATTGTTTTCTGCGCAGGATAATGTTGTATCGCCAATGGCGGGAAATTCGTTTTTGACAGATAATTTTTTTTACGTATTTTTCTCATTTGAATGGAGTTTCATCGTAAATTAGTGTAATTTCCTTAGTTTAAAATAAGTATTTAAAATATTGTCGTTTAATTTTAGTTCAGGTTTTGTAGTTCACATCATCAATACCATTATTTTACATGTGTATGCCGTGAGGGCTCCATTGTAACCTCTATTTCTGTTTATGAGAAAGAGGTTACAATTAAACTATCAGTGATAATATTCCTTTTATACTAGCAGTTTCCATCATCAGCCCATCATATTTGTGAATGACATCTGCTTCTCCTGTTCAGCCCACAGCACCGCTGTATGTTGTAAGAATTATAATATAGTCAGTGATTGCATAGCACCAAATACCGTAAAAATATAATAATACCCGCAGCTCCAGACATTTACCATTCATTGGATGGCAAAATGCTACACTAGCGGCAATTGGGTTTTTAAATTCATATTAATAGATTTTTTGTGAAATATATCTCTTTATATAAAAATGAATGTTTGACTGTGTGTCCTCAATTTTCTCGAAAATTACTGGACCGGTTTCGCTGAAAATAGCACAGTTTGTTCTTATTAGTGCCGGGAAGGTTTAAAGAGTAGTTTGAATGAAATGCAATCTGTAAAACTGTTGCTATAACGTTTTAAAATTAGTATGAAAAACATTGAATCCGCCATGTTGTATTGAGGTTAGCCCATAGATATACCTCTATGGTTAGCCACAAATTACATATTCAAAAGAAGGTTCGTTTGGGTAGAATATTTTCAAAATGAAAAACACAAGTAGGTACCTACTTAAGAACTTTATTATTTAGATATATTTTGAAAAAATAAATGTTTGTAATGAAATAAAAATTTCAAACGAAGATTTCATTTAAATAATGACGCCACAAAGTTACCAATCGTTTGAATAAATTTTATTTATTTCATAATATACGCCCTATATGGGCTTTTACATATAAAGTTAGTTATAATAAACAGGTGCAAAACACATCACAGTAGGTTCAAAGATAATATATCGAACAAATACAGGAATAACATAGTGTAAGTACCATTCTAAGTAATAAGTTCAGAGGCGTAAAATCAAAACATACCTCACATTCACTGTTACTTATACTCTAGACACATATATTAATAATTATAGAGGATGTACGCAATAATCGTTTGTTTGTATTTGTATTCAGAGCAGTTAAAAATGTCTACTATATCTGAATATGTATTACCTACTGTGTGAAGTCGAGGTACCGATGAATATTTTAATGACTCAGTCCTGAAATTATTGTTACAGTTAAACAAAATTTTAGATCGAGTAGTTCTAGTTGGAATATGAAATGTAATTAAGCTGACGATATCAGGGATGTCTATAAAACCATTAACAATTTTGAAAATAAAAGTTAAATCAGAGACAATTCTTCTATCTGAATAGTAATCTGCATAGTAATTGAATGTTACTTGAAGAATTCTGTTGGTAAGGTAGCTTTTTATCCAAAATTACCCTCTATACCTAGTTTGCAAAGTTTATTGAAGGATTTTGTGGTTTACTTTGTCAAATGCTTTAACAAAGTCTGTATACTCGTATATTTTAAAAGATTTCATTATTACCTTGTTTAGAGATGGTTACTTTTGCTGTCAACTCAATTATGGCACCCAAACGACAAGCAAGAATTCACAAATTTTACCAAAAAATAAATAATCAGCTAGTTCTTAATAAATTATGGTAATCGAAAATTAAAAAAATTAGATGACCTACATATGATTTTACTCCTTTATGCTCCTGTATAAAATATTTTTTAAGAGGCTATTGGGATTTAAAGCCTCGCTGCTCGCACACTGTCGAAATTGTTTACAAAGATAAAATATTTATTACAACAGCAATACAGTCTGGAAGCATATAGCCCGGGCCGCTAGTGGCAGGAGTGTAGCATGTTGCTATCAAATGTCAAGAGCTCAAGGTATTGTCATTTAATGTTTTACAATTTTTTGATCGTACCGATGTAAAGCCAGTAAAATGAATCTATGCATTATGTTGCCTTGCCCAAAAAACATTATAAGTATAAATAAATAGTTAACTATTTATTTATTATCTGGTTAACTTTCACCTTTCTTGAGTGGATAATATGTAGTATAATATATCTACTTGAATTACTGCATTGTGCTATATCTCAAAATTCACTGCAACAAAAAATAAAGAAGCCGGTAAAATTTTTGTCACCCTCAATCTGCATTGCCATAGTAGTTTTTATGCAAGGTGTGCCAGGAGTAAAATGCAGAAACTTTAGGGGGTGATTCTAAATGGCAGTGACAGTATAAGTAAAAAAGATAACTCACTATTTTCGAGATTCCAACATAAGTAATTTTCAGGTTAAAAAGTTTAATTGGATGTATGGAAAAAAAACAATTGAATTTCGAAAAAGTTACTTATCTCTTTTACTTCTCCCTAAGTTTCCGCACTTTAACCCCGGTCACTTGTATAATTCAACTTAAGTGGCTACAAAGAAGTTAACGGTGTATGCAGCTAACTTCCAACAACTTTATTCAAATTTCATCCCTCACCAACCAATAGTAGATACTTGCAATATGTGAAGACCTCCATGGCAGAGCAGTAAGCTTCTTGACAATGGACCCAAAGTTCGCAGATTCGAAATCCAGAGTAAGTAAAGTAAATTCGATTAATTAATATAGTTTATTCCAGACATAGAATTTAATCAAAATAATACATTGCATATTTAAACCCCAATTCAGAGTAAAATATGCTTTCAATATCACCCTGGTGAGATTCCACCATTTAGAAATAAGTGGCCCCAATGTTCGGCGGCCAAATTTCTGAATATTCAGGTATTTCTAGAGTTTCCCCTTTCACCAATTTACTCACAGCATTCCTCAAATGGCAATGCCATAATTTCACTTTGGCTAGAGAGAACTTGTACAGTATGCATCACATAAAAAAAATAAAAAACCATGAATATATATAACATTATTTGACAATAATGTATATTTATTTTTAAAATAAAATAATTTTTTTTAGTCTTATAAATAAATTGTATAATCATTTGCGTCCCTTGGCACGGGCTCCCGGCTTGGCCCCTTTGTTGAACTGCTTTCCCGCCTTGTTGGCGCCCTTCTTGCGACCCTGCGTCTTCTCCTTGGCCTTGGCTGCCCTCAGGTCCTTCTTCATGCGCGGGTCCACGATCTTGTACTGGCCCTTCACGCCCTTGGGCCGTGAGAGCTTGCGGCCCGTGTTGTGCTTCTTCGCCACCACATAGGTTACTTCTTTCTTGCCAGTCGCCTTGGCTTTCTTGTATAGTCTGAAAAAACAGAATGAATATTTTAGTCAATTAAAGTTAAGTCGTTCTTGGAATGAATTAATGATGATAACACTTATTATACAATAAATAATGATAATATAAATGCATAAATTTGTTTTAAACCACTTCAATTTAACCGTTTGAATGCCAATCGGCGATATTCGTCGATTCGTGTTTTTACGGAGATTGCCGATTGTCGATTTTCGTCAATTGCGTCAGTCGTGTACGTGTTAAATTGCACGTACGTCGGGGTGTGCTGCTACGACGTTGGTAAATATTATCGTAATATTATCTTAATAGTTGTATGAAAGTAATAAACCGTTTAAAATTCGGATTCACTTATTATTTTTTTATTTTAGGTAAATGATAATGTCGAGCGAGTACTAAGAAATGTCTGACAGCAGGAGCAACGATTTTGACTACTCTAGACTACTCTAGTAGTAGTTCTAGTGAGAGTAGCTCTGATGAGAGTGAGGTCAGTGATCAGATATCAGTGTTTCCCAACCGCAGGATGCGAATTTCCAGTAATGCTTCAGATCGTGACCAAGAAATGGAGAGTAACACCAGAAATGACTCATTTTCATATGTACCGTATTTTTCATTTTTGTTTTTTTTTTTTAATAAAATACTGTGTTCATTTATACAAGCGTTTTATTCCAAATATTTCAATATTTTTTAATAAAACACCGAAAAAATCATCAAAATCCATGGAAATTCAAAAAATTTACGTGATTTTAAAAAAAAATACATTTAAAAAAAAATACATTTAAAAAAAAAAAACACTTTTCTGGTGGCATTTTACAATCGGAAGTACCCTTCCTTTGTGGGGACCATATTAAAACTGTTTTAATATAGTCCTGACGAAGGAAGGGTACTTCCAAAACCGGTCGATAATTATATTAAATTGAAGTGGTTTAAAACAAATGTACGTGTTTATATTGTAATTATGGCAAGTCACAAAGTAAATGCTTTTTATGAATTATGCAACAAATAATGAATTGTGAATATAAATTTTACATAAATCCATCAACAGAGAAATTAACAGAATTAAGGCTTTCAGTGGCGTCAATGTGTTGATAGCATTTAAGGCAGGCACAAAGAATCTTCCAAAATATTACCAGTCAGCCTAAACGAAACAAAAATATCAGAAAAATTTATCAAGTCAGTCGGGGGATCAAGTAATTAGGACACATCATAACAGTGGAGCTCAAAGGTGATGCAGATATTGAGCGACAGAGAAGATCCTGTATTAGAGCAAACATGATTTCTCGAAGATTCATCGAGTGTAGCCCAGAAAAAAAAGGCAATTTTTCAATGCATACTACACCAGCCTATATAACTTGACCAACTTTAATAAAGAAACTTTAATAAAGAAACTATGATAAAGAAACTATAATAAAAAAACTTTAATAAAGAATCTCTAATAAAGAAACTTTAATACAGAAACCTTAATAAAGAAACTTTAATAAAGAAACTTTTAAAATAATGAAAGTGCAATACAACAACTTGTACCGAATGCTTTTCGGGCTGTACTGGTACTGCAGTGCCAGTGAGATATTTGCAGAAGGGTACATTCGCGAATTCAAAGCCCAATTAAAAAACGAATCGCCAAGTAGAGCGCGACTAGCCAAGAGTGAAAACACCCTTGTGATGACAGCACTGGTCCCATTTACAAGCAATGGAACCAATTCCTGATGTTTTAGATTAAATTTTTTTTTTCTTATTTTGTCTTTTTGTATTTTCCCTTACAATATGTTTATATTTTGATAAACCCTCCCTGAGATCTGGAATAAAAATATAATAAAGAAATGCTGGCCTTTTCAACGCAATCTATCTAACCACGCGGCACATTTTGTTTTTGTGAAATTTCATGGATCGCATGTCTGCATATGGGGATAACCGCCATGGATCACATATGCGACAGTCACCTAGATTGAGTTAAGAAAGCGACGCTTGGATGGTTTGCAAAGGCTTGAATGCGCAAGTTGAAAAAGTTTGGAAAGTCAGGGATGCCCAGAAAGAAATAGCACCATCAAATGGATCAAATACTCAAATCAGGTCATATCAAGAGACGTAAAATGTATGAGAAGCATGAATGTGAATGAAGCAAAGAGTGTGTGGCATTCCCTCCTGCCGGCTTATCCATAAAAATAAAAATTCCACAATGGTTGGTTGTTGTTAAAAAGATGTTTTTCAGAAATAAACCTGGAGAAAAAGTACTTACTCTTTAATCTGCTTTGCCTTCTCCCTGTCGGAAACATCCACATTGTCCATGAGCGCTTCGATCTTCTTCTTCGCCTTCTCCATCTTCTTCACGGCCCTCTTCTTCTTCCTGGCCTTGGCTTCCATGACCTTCTTGATGGGGCGGACGTTGATCTCTTGCAGGCTCTTCTTGTACTCGTCCACAAGTTCCTTCAAATACAGATTATGTTAAAATCCACATAAAATATGCAAATGATATATTATATATTATATGATATCAGACGAGATTCCAACACTCACAACATACTTTTAAAAAATGCTAAGGGATCTAAACAGACTGTCTTTTAAGCAAATTATATACTTAAATGTAATAGTTTAATAATTAAAGTAATTCTTAGTTGTATGTAGATATTATGTTCATATTAGATTACATGTAACCAATGTAAATATGTTCTATTTTAAGTTAAATAATAAATAAATACAATGCGCTACAACTACTAGTGTTACTCTTCTATATGATGTTAAGTCTTACCCTACAGATTGTCAAAATAAAGTTGACAAAACTGAAGGGCGCTGCAAATGTTTAAATGGTTTCAAATGGCAACACCAAGATGGTAGAAACTAGTTGGAAGGGAAAAGGATAAAAATTTAAAAAGCACTTGTTCAAGTGAATATTTTCACATCAATATCAAACGGTGTTCAGAAATTAGTGATAATTCCTGAAAGCAGATGATTCTACATCATATACGAGGTGCGTTCAAAAGAAAAGGTGAATTTTGAATTTTTTCAAAAAGTATTTATTTATTCTTCAATATCCATTTTCTCCCCTTCAAAGTAATCCCCCTCAGATATAATGCACTTATGCCAGCGCTTCTTTCAATCCCCGAAGCACTTCTGGAATGCGCTTTTCGGTATGGCCATCAGCTCGTTCTTCGATTCTGACTTTATCTCATCAATTGTGGCAAAACACTTTCCTTTCATTGGTCTCTTCAGTTTCGGGAATAGGAAGAAGTCTCAGGGAGCCAAATCTGGTGAATGCGGTGGTTGAGGCATGATTACGGTGTTGTTTTTGGCCAAATAATCACGAACAAGCATTGATGTGTGAGCTGGTGCATTATCGTGATGCAAAATTCATGATTTGTTTTTGCACAATTCCGATCGTTTGAGCCGTATTGCTTCATGCAAACGTTGCATAACTTCCTTGTAGTATTCCTTATTAACCGTGCGACCTGTTGGCGAGAACTCATGATGCACCACGCCATTGTAATCGAAGAAAACAGTGAGCAAAACCTTCACATTTGATCGAACTTGGCGTGCTTTTTTAGGTCTTGGCTCTTCTGGCGGCTTCCATTGGGATGATTGGGCCTTGGTTTCGATGTCATAACCATACCCACGTTTCATCACCAGTTATGACCCTTTTGAGCAAATCTGGATCGTCGTTGAAGTCATTCAATAACTCCTGAGCGATACTAATGCGACGTTGCTTTTGCTCAAAATTTAGCAATTTCGGAACAAACTTCGCTGCCACACGTTTCATGCCCAAAACATCCTACAAAATTGCATGGCATGAGCCGATTGATATGCCAACATCCTCTGCAACTTCCCTGATAGTATTCGACGATTTTCCAAAACCATTTTCTTCACTGTTTCGATGTTTTCTTTGTTGACGTGGTTGCAACTCCAGGACGCTCATCGTCATTAACATCTTCTCGGCCTTCTGTAAAGCGCTTGTACCACTTATAAACACATATTTGAGACAAAGTAGACTCGCCGAATGCCACAGTCAACATTTTAAGTGCGTTGGAGCACTTTATTCCATTTTTAATGCAAAATTTAATACATGTTATTTGATCCATTTTTTTCAAAAGTAAAAAATCGAAGAACACACAAAAACGTGACTAACCTTTCCAGTTGTCAAAAACAAACCACTGATCCAAAATGGCTGATAATGCTAACATATGATAAACATACGTGTACCAACATAACAAAAAAAAAATCGATAATTGAATGTACACAGCCCGCGAAAATTCAAAATTCACCTTTTCTTTTGAACACACCTCGTACTAAGGAAATTAAATTTTCAAACTTATTGTTATTTTTCAACACTTGCGAGATAATTGCATAGAATAGCTTTTAGTATTTTGAAATGCACACATCAAACAAGCCACTTATTAGATATTATAAATAAAAATTTAAAATATGTGAAAGAAGCGCACACGCATTTAAAAAATAAAATTAAATCATATGTCCCGTCCACTCGACCTGTCAGATTTGGAAGTCAAATATAACATTGCATTTGAACCTAAAATAATTTTTGTTCGGTGTGACAATAGTAATGAAATTTTTAGTTCCACTTCATAAAATTTCTAAATTGTTATTATTTAGACAGACATGTGCCACTTGAAAACCCGAAAACTGAATAGGACTCTTTTTTTAGATGTGATTTTCGCACAAGATTCCCAACTGCCCGCAGCCGGTTGAACTGTGGCATTCCCAATTTGGGACATGTTATGAGGCTGAAGGAAGTGGGGGGGGAAGGAGATGGGAAAAAGGAAGGTTGAGAAGTACATGGCTATTCAGACCTAGTAATTGAACATGACTAATGCCATTTCAAGCAACATTTCGACTCTGAACGAGGGTGAAACTGAGTGTGTTTACCAGTAAACAACCTATGGCTGAATATCACTCCAGAAAGCACGTGGAAACTTGATTGGCTAATGTAAAAAATGGACAGCTTTCATTTGACCCCACTGAGAAACAGCCTTGGTTCTTGCTGTTCAGAAAAATGATTGTCCTCCATTAACGAAAACAGATGCAGCCACAAACGTTGTGCCTATATGATGCACATTTAGGTTCTAAAAGACGACATATGTATGTGTAATAGCAGCACAGTGCAGACAACCCTGATAAGAATAAATATATGTATTCTGTTTAAAACCCTTACCTGTGGAACAGGAATATCCTTCTTCATGTGTTTCTTCTCATCATCAGCAAACCAGTCGGGAAGGTTGGTGTCATTGAATGTGTAGCGATTCCAACCAGCATCTGTGAGGTCCCTCTTCCGTTTCCTAGACGTGGCAAGCAGGGTGCCCAGAGCCAGGCCTTCTTCATCCATCTTGACCAACCTCTTCAATCTCTTTATTTCTGGAAGGATAACAACATTGATAATCTTAAGAAATAAAAATTACAAACATGTTACATTATCTCCATTGTGTGTGAGGAAATTTGGAAACAAGAATCTATTCAGGTAGTTATGAAAATACGCACAGAACAGTTTTGTTCTGAGATATTATTAAAAAAATCACAACGCAGTAATAACCAGTAAATAAAGTATTACTGTGAAGTTTTGCAAAGTGCAATATTGAATGACGCATCTTGAAATTGCTATATAAAAGCATTTAATTTAACAAAGCCTCAATGACTGAATGATTTAACACTAATTTTACACAATAAAACTCTTTACTAAACTTAAAGCACATCTTTTCAGACAATCATATCCATAAATGGAATAAATAATGCACATGTAAATTGCTTAGCTAGGCTAGCCGGTTAGTGCTTACCTAAGGTCACTTATAGAATAAGTTTAAAAAAATTCACGCACCGGTGCGCAAATGCGTCCACAGCCCGCAACACTGTGAATAACTAAATGTGTAAAAAAAAATGGAAATATCTATTAAAAACTTATTACGCTTTTAAGGTCATTTTATAAATATTCTCCAGTTCTTAAAATTATAAATATTTCAAATAAATACCAACTCTTCTTGTGCTACCAATCCTCTAATAAATATAACATCAGTGAAAAGGGAGGATAAAATAGCAACTGTAGAAATCATATCTTCTCTAAACTTAAATTTTCTAATAAAACTGTGTTCATCTGAAGGGACCTGCCAAGTATGTATGTTTTTCTGTATCTGTTTATACATAATTGGATAGAGAATAGGAAGTAATATTCGTACAGCACCCCTGAGGTGATTTTTTACAAAAACGGTGCTATACAAATCATCTAATAATTATTATTGTTTATAGGAAACTTTCTTACCTTCGTCCGGTTTGACCACTTCAAAGGTATTCTTTCCTTTTCCCACTTTAGGATCAGCCCTGCTGGTCTCTCCCTCGTTGGGCTGTTTGGGCGGCCTCTCCATGTCATATTCACTGTCAGTGGAGTCGCCATCGAGGTCACTGTCTCCCTCTAGCTCGGAGAGGGCGCTGTCGGAGTCCTCTCCGCCCTTCTTGGCAAGGGCGGCCTTCTTCTTTTGCTGTTCCTTCTTAGTGAGCTTTTTCTCCACTGGTGCGTCGTCATCACTATCCTCACCGATAATCTTGCCACCTAAAACATAAAAAATGGTAAATTCAATGAACATTCATGAAACTTGATAAAAAGATTTTTTTTATTCGACGCCCTATTTTTAGAATAATTATCACTAAGCACAGGCATCATACAATAATATTTCAATAAATTTCTCTAATGTTGTTGATAAACAAGGGAATACAAGATTTATACCTTTTCAAGTTTTGTAGCTAAACAAATCCATATCAAACAATATACAGTACAACCACATTAATTCGAACCCCAATAATTTGACAAAATACGAAAATCTAAATTTTTGCTAAAAAAAATTAACATGTTTTTAATTCGAAATTTCTTAATTCGTATTCAAAATTAATTTTGGTCCACATACGAAAATTTATCCGCGTTATTCGAAAAAATTCGATTGGTCATAGAATTTCATAAATCTGAATCTGAAAGGCCGAACATGAAGATAAAACGCAGTAAAAAATGGATTTTCATAATTATTGTTTTGTATTTCTGAATCTGACACGCCGACCACGCTAGTAATTGACCTCGATTTTTCAATTAACATGTGAATACGTCGTATTTTTACGAATTTACTAGGAGTACCTACTTGAATTTGAAGGGGTGGCCACAGAACTCAAAAAAATAAAATTATTAATTTCGAATTAAGTGGGAATTTGTTATTCGAAATTTGATTTTCAATGTCCCTTGGATTTTGAATTAACGGGTTTTTACTGTATAAATATCCTCAATTCTCATAAAGATGAAAAACCAATTACATATTATTATTTTAACAAAGTCTTGCCCTTTTCATATTGAGAGGCAACAGTGGCAATATTTGGCGACATTAAGCCTATCATTAACTAGGAAAAGGCGCTGAGAGCTCCATGACTCCCAACATAAACAGATCATCTGCTTCCTTCAATAATGGATAATAATACTATATGTATAATCTAGAACAAACCTGCGTAATACTGAAAGAATTTACCAATCTAAAGCATTGTAATGCGAAAAAAGGGGGCTTAAGTTGTGTATCTGTTTTGCATATTATGAGATTTGCCTCTGATCCGAAGTCCTCAAAATATTTTAGTGACATCAATTTGATTTTTGAAAACTGCTGACCAAATATATGAAATAAATAATAACCTTTCTTTTTATAAACATCCATAATCCTATCCAGCTCCAGTTCCTCATCCTCATCCTGCTCCAGGTCCTTGAAGGCATCCTTCTGGAACCAGAGTTCGGCCTTGTGCATGCGCTTAGTCTTGGCGTCCCGGAGGTCCAGGTCCACCAGCAGCGGGTTGGTCGGCTTCACGGGTTTGGCCGGTTTGCCGTTGATTGCGGATTTGCCTTTGTTCGCATCTTCGCCTTCTGGGATCTTCTTGCTCTGCTTCCATTTCTTCTTATCTTTGCCATCGTCTTCTGATTCTGAGAAACCTGAAATTTTGTGAAAGATTAAATATTAATGAAAGGGTGCAAATAGGGGAATGTATGGAATAACAACCGAGCCAACGATTGAGACTGTTTTCGGTAAATATATTTTTATAATTCTAAATGACATCTTTTAAAAACTGGTAGAATCAGTATCCCTCTATCGCCAGTAAAAGATATAGCAATTATAAATTTAATAAACAGAGTATTTGGATAAATTGAAAATTTTATTTTGTTGCGTTAACGCTCTTTATTCTGTATTTCAAGTGGTCAAGTGATTAGAACAGTTAAGCCATATTTAAACGAAAGTAAAAGACTCCTTGGTGTGTTTTTAATCCAACTTTAGTACTGCTCTAAGTTTAAAAAAAAAAAGCTTAAAGAGCTTAAGTATCTTTGGAACTTGGTACTATAAAGTTTTAGTTGACTTTAGTCAGCTTATTACAAAATTCACTTGTGAAAACTTAATTTACTGACACCATTGTTGATTTCACAATAAACAAGCTTTACTGTAGTATTACGATGTTGACAACAAGTGGGATCCATAATGTATTACAATTTTCCATTGAAAACACAAAAAATTGAGTGTGCTAAACAAGAAATATGTATTCATTCCATAGAATTACATCAATGAAATAAAAATAAGTTTATCTTACCTAGCCCCTCTTTTCCATTCTCATCCTCGGATCCGGATTCCATCTCCACCTCGCTGTCGGTGTCCTTGTAAAATAGTCCGGAGCTGTCCAACCGAGTGGTGTCCTCGCTGTAGCGCGCATACTTCTTCCTGACCTTCAGATCCTCGTCTGATTCATTGTCGGAGACTGCCAGGAAGTCGGGAGTTTGCTCTGAGAGTTTGGATAGGTCCTGAAAACGTTATAAAGATGTTACAGTAGAATCCCGTTAATTAGAAATCCACGGGACATACAAAACCAAATTACGAATTAAGGAATTCCCACATAATATGAACTTTTTCTGGGGACATTTTTTTCACCAAATATTTCGAATTATCAGGGGTTCGAATTAACCGGGTTCTACTGTATTAGCTTTGTTACCTGCCCAACCAAGTTAATTTGCTAATTAAATACATGCAACAACATGGGAGTATTATTAAATAAAGCAATCTTACGGTTGTGCTCTTGATCTGGTCCAGTTTGAAGAGATCATCAGCCTCCTCCGTGGGCCCAGCGTCTCCCTTCAGAACCATCTTGAGGTTCATCTTCTCATTCAGCTTCTGCCGCTCCTTGCCCGCTCTCTTCTTCTTTCGTCTCGCTTCACGACTTTCTTCTTCCTAGCGACAAACACACATATTACGGTAAGAAGTTTTCCGAATGTACATTGCACAAAACAACAGCTCCATTTGAATATGCATGATGGCTGTGGCCGTAGTATCACAACACAAGCAGATATAAGGCTTCATCTATGAACTTGTTATTGGATATTAAAACTAATAACTTACTTGTAAGTCTGAGATCTGTTTAGAGACAGCTTCATCATCAAGATCTTCCTGTTCCTCCAAGGTAAGCACCTTCTCTCCCGCATCTCCTGTATCTCCTCCCGCTATACTTCCCACTTCATCTGCATCCTGGAAATTTAATACAAAATAAAGATAATTTTAAGAAATGGGATAATCATAATGATGCTTTAGAAGAGTGAGAAAAATGTGCACACTACTTTATCTTGGAAACTTCATAAAAATTTACTATTTATATTAGGTTGATTAAAAAAAAGATTTTTTACAGAGCATATTTGACATGGGCAGATTCATTGGCAGTAGTGAATCGGTTCAGTCTGATTCACCCAGTCTTGTGATTTTATGCATTTAAGAGGAATGGCTGCGCGGCCTGTTTCATACAAAACTTAATTTTGGATTTGGGGCCAAAATACTCACCTAAACCTAATTATGTTTTTTTTTTTCTTCAAAGGGTATAGTAAATATCTAGTACAGATTAGAAGTAATTTATTTATTTTTGTTTTACATTATGAAATATAGGCCATTAAAGGAATTGTGATTTTTGCGATTTTAGAAGCACCTTTAACAATTATTTGGGGCTAAAGATGATTTAAAAAAAAGTTTTACCCCGTCTACTTTGAAAATATAATGAAATATAAAATAAGAAATATTAAAAAATATTAAAATAAGCATTATGGTGGCCTTTAAATTAAATTAAAAATGATCAATTTACGTTGGAACAAACATTTGCCGTACATAATTTAAAAACGTACGAAAAAAAATGTTTTTTTTTCATTATTTTATTTACGTAATAATATTTACATAGCATATATGATAATTTTTAAAAAAATATATGATAAACCCGCAAAAATAATTTTCTAAGTTGCATCTAAAATTATGAAATGTTTTTCTTCATGGCCTATATTTCATAATATAAAACAAAAATAAATAAAAAATACTTCTCATCCCCACTTCCAAGAAAATATTAAACTATTTTGGAAGGAGGTCAAAAAGTCACGAAATGGCCCAGAAAGTGGATGTGTGAAAGTGATAAAATCGAAAGATGGAAAAATGTTGACGAATGAGAAAGAAATAAAAGAGAGATGGATGAAATACTTTGAAGAGGTCTTCGAAAGCAATCCGAGTGATAGAGATTCCAGTGGCAAGTCAGGTATGAATGACGATGGGGTGAATGTTCCCAAAATTAGCATGGATGAAATTAAAAGATCAATTAGATGTATGAAGAATGGTAAGGCTGTTGGTTTCGATAATATTGCTGCTGAATACTTTAAAGGAAATAGCAGTATAATTCTCACATGGTTATGCAAACTTTTTAACCAGTGTCTAGAGGAGGGTTACACCCCATTAGATTGGAGAAGGGCTGTGATCATGCCTCTATACAAAGGTAAAGGGTCACGCATGGAATGTGGAAATCACAGGGCTATTAGCCTGCTAAGTTCAGTTGGTAAGCTGTATGGTAGGATATTGATTGAAAGGGTACAAATGAAAACAAAGGATAAAATATGGGATGTGCAAGGCGCATTTATGAGTGGAAGGGGGTGCATGGATCAGATTTTCTCGTTGCGTATGCTCACAGAGAAGTTTCTGGCAAAAAAACAGAAACTTTTCTGTGCTTTTGTAGATCTACAAAAAGCATACAACAGAGTTGACAGAAAAAAGTTATGGAAGGTGTTGTCTAAGTATGGTGTGAATACAAATCTTATACAGGCAATCGCATCGCTGTACGAGGGAAGCGTTGCATGTGTTAGGGCAAACGGTGATTTTACGGGGTGGTTTGACATCACAAAGGTGTTAAGCAAGGCTGCGTAATGTCACCGTGGTTATTCAATCTATACATGGATAATTGTATGCAAGAATTGAAAGAGGTGGGCCTGGGCGCGAAAATGAGTAGTCTGCAAGTATGTTGTCTGTTGTATGCTGATGATGCGGTGCTGATTGCTAACAGTATGGAAGATCTACAGTCCCTCGTATCTAGGATGAACGAAGTATGTATGAAGAATGAGCTAATGATGAATGTAAATAAGTCCAAAGTCATGGTGTTTGAAAGAGAGAGTACGAAAACAGTATGCAATATAGTTTTGAATGATGAATACTTGGAGCAGGTTAATGAGTATTTGGGAAGTATGTTTACGAGAGATGGAAAGACAGATAGGGATATTGAAAGAAGGTTGAATGCAGGAAACTCCATTAACGGAGGACTGAACGCGGTTGGCGCAAACAAAAAGTTGTCCAAGGAAGCGAAGCTAACAGTCCACAATGGAGTGCTGATACCAACCTTGATGTATGGCAGTGAGGCATGGAACTGGCAGAGGAAGGATGAAAGTAGACTGAATGCTGTAGAAATGAGATCTCTGAGACGAATGTGTGGTAAAACAATGTATGATCGAGTGAAAAATGTTGAGATTCGTAAAGAATGCAAGGCTGATGTAAGCGTAGTGAGCAAAATTAAGAAAGGGACGCTTAGATAGTTTGGGCATGTAGAGCGAATGAACGAAGAAAGGAGTGTAAGGAGAATATATGAAGCGAATGTGAATGGAAGAAGAAGCCGGGGACGCCCGAGGAAGACATGGCACGATCAAGTGAATCAAATACTCGAGTCGGGCCATGTCAGAAGTCGGAATAACAGAAGAGAATGTATGAGGCGTTGTATGAATGTGAATGAAGCAAGAAGTGTATGCCAAGATCGAGTTGCTTGGCGGTCCGTCCTCTCTGCCTACCCCTGCGGGGAAACGGCGTGATGGTTAGTTAGTTAGTTAGTTAATTAAAAAAATATATCGTTCAGTTTGGATAGGTATTTTGGCCTCAAATCCAAAATTAAGTTATTTATGAAACAGGCAGCGCAGCCGTTCCTCTTAATTCATTCATTTAATTCATAAATAAATTCTAATAATAAAATTTAAATAAATAAAAATGGGGGATTTTTCACATTGCAAATTGCACTAGTGTTGGAAATAACATATTTTAAAATAAAATTAATGCAAAACTAACAATCTTACTCAACTAGATAATAAATAAAACGAAAAATGTATGAACACCTCTGTAGTAAATAATGATTTTATTTTAAAAGACAATATTACGAACCAAACAAAGATACGCCCTACCGAGAACCGATTACTTCGGAAATTCCCACCCGACTAGTGAAACTAACGACTTGGCTGCGCTGCGACTAATGCAAACGAAATCGCCGCAGGCACTAAGGAACCAAATCGAAACTTCTGACTAGTCTAGACTAGTGTCTCGCAGTGACTTGACTAACTTGGGCCCTGCGGGCCTAGTACGGACAGAATCGATATTGACGGACCAGAGACGTAATGACTACAACGTCACAACCGAAAAAGGAATACGTTTCTTAATTCCTTGAATTACAGAATACGGACTGCGAAAGTGAATACACGCTGCTCGGAATTACTGACTCACTGATTAGAGGCAGTTTGAATGATACATTGCAGTGTGGGATTCTATAGGTTAGACGGAGTCCTGCACACTACACAATATCTCCGGCAACTTTGCGATGACACCCATAGCATCCACACCATAATAATGGTACCGTGCATTAAAAAATCGTGGGGTTGCAAGGCCTAAGCTAAGGAATGAAGAATTAATTAAATTTATAAAATAAAACAATAACTTTGTTTTACATCACTTTTATTTATACTTTAGCCGACCGGGTTATAAATTATAATGTCACATCACCAAGTTACCGCTTCATATGAAAATATAATTAATTAAATGTTAAATTAAGAGTCAAATCGAATGTGTCACCAGATTGAATTTATTGAATTTATTCATTTAATTCATTCATTCAATTTCACCGATGTCTAGTACATATTACGGTAAATATTTCATGTTGGGACTCAGTTTAAAAACTCATAATTTTTAAAAAAGGAAAACACCCTTAGATGCATAAAAATAAATAAAAAATATTTGCATTTGTGGAAATACAAAATTCACTTCATTTTTTACTTTCTTTACATAAAAACGCATAAATATTGGAGAAGAATTTACGCCATCTTTAATGTTGTTAGTATCAGTGGCGTAGCGTCGGCCATCATCACCCGGGGCAGAATCATAATTTGCCGCCCTTGTGAGGTCATAAAAATAATGATGTTGGTGGAAAAAAGGAATCATATGAAAGAGCGAAAAATATTTATTTCAAAACCAAAATAGTATACTTTACTTTAAAATTTGACTTTTAGGACCTTACGCGCAGCAAAATCTCATCAATCTGGTTGTGTATGGTTTTAGCACAAGCAAATTTGCCACCCTCCTAATAGAGGCGCCCGTGGTGGTCCGTCCCCCCTCGCTACTGGTTAGTATGCTATGATATTTGTAGAAAGTGCTAACTGCATAAAATTAAAATAGGTTGTTAGGTTCTTAGTGTGTGAATTTTCTTTTTTAAAAAACCCAAACTAAGAACATAACAACCTAATTAGAATATTTTATATTTACAGTTGGCACTTTGTATGGAACAATATTGTCTAATGTCATATTATAAAAATTGAAGGTGGTGGCATCAACTCTCCCTCCAATATTCAAGCGTTTTTATTTAAATAAATAATAATAATAAAAGTTAATTTCTATAGCGCAGTTTTGTGAAGGTTCACCTCAAGTGCGCTTTACACTAACTAACCTAACCTAATATAATTGTAAAATAACAGATATACTACATAGTATATCTGTTATTATAATATATATAGAATATGCAAATTAATACTATGACATACAATATTCATGAGCGGGTATTATAAAATAACAATTTAGAAACATTAAAAAGAAAATTATATGACATTATATACATGGTTTTTCACTGAATACTAATGGAATTAAATAACAAGGAGAGAAAACCGCAACTAAATAAGCTATGGAGGATTAAAAGAAAAAGAAAAAATAAAGTAAAATATTAAATAATATTTTTGAATTTCAACATATGCAAATCTTTTTTATTTATTTTTATGAATCTAGAAGTGTTTTTGTTTTTAAAAAAAAAAGTTTTTTCTACTGAGTCCCAACTGGAAATATTTTCACATATTAATTGTGGTTTATTTTATATGAGCACCAGCAAACATTAGATAGATAAAGCATATAATAATTAAATGCTTTCAGTAAATATGATTATGTTACATACCGGTTTTTTGAACTCCTTCATAGCTTTGTACCACGCAATGAGGGACTTCAAATCTTTCCGTCCCAATACTTTTATGTCTAGACAGCATTCTTTTATTTCTGGTGTTGTTTTGGGATGTTCTAATATTTCTTTGTCATCTAAAAGAATCTGAAAACAAAATTAATAATAACGTATTAATAAAAATACAAATAAAAATTATGTTTAACCTTTGGAACGCCAAGCTCCCGCAATCTAATACTTCGGTAGTGTGGCGAGGGTAAATTACATGCGGCCCTCCTGAGTCTATTTTCATAATGACTTACATGTTTTTTACAAAATTATATTTTTGTAGATTGTAGTCGTACCAGATGTGTTTTAGCTAATTATATTCAGAGAAATAAGCCAACAATCAACGAATACAAATCTTGTATATCCGATGGGTAATTTTGACACATTAAAAGTTAAATAATCCGACTAATAAATTATACAAAAATTAATGAACATATCTTTCTATACACCGCCATATTTTAGGTTTAAATCAACCGGATGTATCCCAAACTTTTTTTAAATTTTATTACTTATGATTTATTTTACAGCAAGCACAAATGAACGAAGATTGAAAATGTTTAATTTACCTGTGAACAAGACTGTAGTGCTTCTATAACATTTTCCTTTTCAATAAATGCATTAACAGAAATGGCGGTGTGTAATGTGTGATCATTTTCTGGGTATCCTAGGGCTTTAGCTTTCTTCTGTTTGTCAGGGTGCAGTATATTCATCTTCTTCCCAGGTTCAATATCCAACTCCTCAAATACATATTTAGCATCCAAGAACTTGGGGTCAATGCTGTCTGGAGCAATATAATACTGGCACACAACGAAAATTTCAGCGGATTCATTACGAGAGGCTTGAGGTTTAGTAGCGTGGACCTTCTTGAAGAGCTGCTTAAATACCCAAATCAGCGGGTGGTAATCTTTTGATCTGAACACTTTGGTGATAAACCAACCTCCTTCTCTTAAGAAGCTTGTAGCCAGTTTCAAAGCACTAAGTGTCAAGCACACCTGTTGGTAGGCATCGTGAAGCCAGTTTTTTCCTACGTTTGGTGCTCCATCGTGCAACACTACATCAGCTTTCCACGTTTTCAATTCCTTTGACAGGGAACTTTTACATTTATCTGTTGTGATGTCTTCCAACAGACCTATGCACCCGGGCACAGATCTGATGGGAAACAAATCCACGCCAATGACAATGCTCGACATTGGCATATTCTGTTGGGCCACCTGCATCCATCCTCCTGGAGCTGCGCACAAGTCTATACATACTCGAGACTTTTGTAGAAACCCAAACTTTCTGTTCAACTGTATCAATTTGAAAGCAGCACGAGATCTATAACCTAAAAAAATAACAAACGCGTAATTTTCATGTTTTCACTGTTTAGCATATTAAAAGCGATGATATAATAAATACACAATATGACAATTTACCTGTTTCCTTGGCCAATTGGTAATATTTATCTTTCCGCTGTTTTCCTACTTTGGTCTTTTTACCCATTTTGTTTACAGCGCGCGCCGCATGTGCGCGTTATATATTTAGAGGTTATTTTCAGCTGTCAACTGTCTGTCAATTTATTTATCTGAATGTTGGCTACACTCCAGTCGAATAATTTACTTTCTAGCAATGGTACCAGTAATACCAACAGAACAAAATAAACTGAACGCAACCACTCCCATCTTCAATGCGTTTCTTGATAAGCTATAAATGAAAAATAGTTCCTTTTCATGAAAATAGTTTCCATGACTATTGAGAGAGTAAACATTTTTTTACGTTAGTAGACAACGTATTTCGTACTTTGGCGAACGTGACGAAATTTAACGAAATCGAACGATGTGACGCTCGGCCTTGTCCCCTCTATTATCCAATCAAAACTTCTGGAATCATCGTTCTTGTGCATGACGTGTATCAAGTTATAAAATTTACATCTGCATATCGGTGTTGTCAATTCTGTTTCCAGATTCAAAGTGAAAACTCACGGTGTACGCGATGGCGCATACTCTAAATACGTTTATTAATTCGTTCAGCAATAGGCTGTGAGTAATAATTAGAAATTGACACCTGTGTACATACAAAACAGTGATCATATTGACATGTTTATATATTTTTTGTGATGTGGTTTTACTTATTTCTTGTAGTGAGGAGCCCGTTCGCTTACATCTCAAGAATGTTTATGCCTCCCTGACCATGACTTCGGTCTCTGCTGCGGCAGGAGCCTATGTTGACATTGCAGACTGGTTTAAGGGTGGACTCCTATCAACCTTCGGGGCCCTGGGGATCATCTTCCTGCTGATGGCCACCCCTGATAATGGCAAAAACACATCCCAGAGACTCGCTTACCTTCTAGGCTTTGGATTCCTAACAGGTTTGTTATTGCACTAAATTCTTCGTGAAAATAATATTGTGCTACTAAAAGACTTTGACCTCACGTGATAATTATCGGAGGTTGCTTATTTGCAAAATTTAACTTCGTCAAAACAACATGTAAGACTCGATTATGCAAATTTATTGCCCAATTTAAATCGTAATCATGAATGCAATACGAATTTTTTTTTTTTCAGCAATATCTTGTAAATATATTTTATTTTTATTATTGAAAGGGGTTTTGTCGCAAATATTGTACAAAAAAAAATATTTTAGCAAGATAAGGTATCACAATTATTTGTGACAGATTGCTTGCACAGCAGTTCTGAAAAGTAAACCATCCCACATAAATCGGTCACATTGTGTAGAAACACGAGCCAAATTTATGCGACAAAGCAAAATTTTACATTATTTCAACGGAAAACAACTTTATGACCAATGAAGACTTTGGACCAGTCAAATAATGTCATTAATAAATGTTAGAAATATGGAAATGCTATTGTGCAACTATTATATTATTATTATACCGGCAATCAGAAGGGTGCAGGTTCGAGTCCTGTCGGCGACATTTATCTTTTCTCGGAAGGTTTTTTCAATTTGGATGAGTGTTTCAGGCTAATAATTATTATATTATGATTTTAAAAGCCATTTTTCGAAAAGCGATCATGCATTATTATCAGCCGGATTGTTTTCAATTCATAATAATGTAAACATACTTGAGAGGCCCCACACCGATATTGTTATCGTAATCTTCAACTAGGCCTTATCTGATTAAAATGTTAAATGTAAAATTTATTTTGATAGCAGAATGGTATTTATTCAATTGTTAAAACAATTACTTGAATTCCAAACTGATTATATTTCTTATACCTTGTTCACATGAGGACAATACAATATTGTCTTGTCCCAGCTCCCGAATCTATTGTCCTCGTGTGAACAGAAGTTTAGAGGATAGGACAATGGATCAATACATTGTCCCGGAGATAGACGGGCAGACTATCTCCAGGACAATGGCTTACCCCACCACTGTGCGCGCCCGCATTGTCCACCTGTGATTGCGCACAGATGGGACAATGAGACAATTTTCTGCCGAAAATATCACGTAGATGGAATCCAGAAGAGATTTCAAAATTAATGAATTAATTCAAAGTGCATTCTCATCCACAATTTATACTCCCGAGGATCTTCTTACAATTCTTTAAGGATCATCGTAGACAATTCCCTAAAGATCTGCTCCCCATCCAATTTCTAATCCACAGTTTTTAAATTTAGTTATTCATCATTTCCAATAAATCTTGGTATAAAAGAAATATATCGTCATATATCCATTTTTGCAGCGTTCCTACTATGGTCGAATTGTCCCATTATTCTGTCCTGCGCCGTCACGGCTGCTCACGGAGACGGGACTGGAAAATATGGTCCTGTCTTCTGTATTGTCCTTGTGTGGACGAGATATAATTCTTGTGTCGACCTAAGATAACAATGCTTATTTTTTTCTGTAACGAATTGTAGAAGTAAGTCAGCAATTCATGACATCTATAATTATTAATTTCTATACCTACGTTCATCCACATTCTTGTTATGGGCAATTTGTTCCAGCCATTCATGACACCTATAATTTTATATTTCTATACCTACGTTCATCCACATTCTTGTTATGAGCAATTTTTTCCAACCATTCATGACACCTATAATTTTATATTTCTATACCTACGTTCATCCACATTCTTGTTATGGGCAATTTGTTCCAGCCATTCATGACACCTATAATTTTATATTTCTATACCTACGTTCATCCACATTCTTGTTATGAGCAATTTTTTCCAGCCATTCATGACACCACTATAGTTTTTAATTTTATATTTCTATACCTACATTCATCTTGGGGGCACAGACTGGAAACTGAAACCAGACCTATAACGCATTCTTTCAGAGTCCTTGTTTAATAAAATGATAAATTCCCCCGATTTCTACTGCAGTGTGTGCAAAATGTTAAAGTTTACTGCACAATGATAAAGCTCCATTCTACTTTATTTGAGTTTCTGAATATTGCAACCTGCAGTAATTGCTATATGCAATGTAACAAAACTAATGCATTATTATCAGTTGAAATCTCATTAGACATTCATGCTGTTGTAAACTAGCTTTAGACGAAAATTACAACACTCTTTTTCTTATTTGAACATTTTAAAAATATCAATCAAACAATATGACATCTTATCTTATTCTCGACAAATGAAGCTGTGGAATGCCAACACGCCATATGGCACTTCCACATCGAATGCCAGCGTATCCCCAGTGGATTACTATGTGCTGTAGCAAAAAATGTATCCGATTTTTAAAGTTACATTACTAAATTATTTACAGGAAACCTCGTATGATTGTATTTTTATTTAGAAAAACACTTATATCGCATTACGAAAATACAATTGTAAAAATATGTACTTTCATATATTCAGTTTTTTTTAGTAACACGGGGTAGAAAAAAATCATTTCTCTGAATATAAGTAGCTATTCTGGGAACACTACTCATACCATAAAAATAAAATTTTGATAAATAGTTAGATGCATCGTCTGATAACATGGAACAATTTACAAAAACATCATTTTGTAAAATGCAAGTGAGTTATGAAATTGCAACCAGGAAGCGCATGGTGCGCAGAATGTCGTTCACGCCTGGCACACAAGAGGTTAAAGGATATTTCAGAGCTCTGGAGCTCACGATGGAAATGGCAATGTGAAAAATCATTTACATCTAGAAATTCCAGTCAGAAAAGCTATACAAGTTTCACGATGCTTGATAGTTTTTGCTGCTTCAGAATGAAAACTTTATGACAGTAAATGAGAATGTTGCCATGTTGTTGTTCATAGACTTAAATTCATTCTTATCATTTAATTCAGTTCCTGCTTGCCTTAATATTCTACGCTGGGTACTGTTTACATACATTATCATTCGGCCTACGCATGACAATGTAACTTCACTGAGTTTGATTGCTGAGCTATTTTTAAGACTTGATGACCTCTCTCAGTGCTAATCATTTTGCACAAAGTTGTATAAAAAGAATCGATTGTTATTGTTTTTCTCATATTATATTACAATCATGTAACTTCTGTCCATTATATAATACGGATTAACTATTTTTGGGTAGGCTGTAAGATTTTGTCAAAGTACGCGAGGCGGCTGGCAGTCCTAGTTATCAGAGTTCTGATACAAACACTGGTAGCGATGCATGGAATTGACAGGAAAAACTAAAAGTAGACTCAACGAAACGAAAAGAAATGAAACTCCTAAGTTTGTGTGACAACTATAATGTAAAACAGATTGTGAGGTATGAATAAGATAAAGAAAAGGACGCTTGGATAGTTCTGGCATGCTCATACATATACAGCAAATGGATGAAGACAGGACTGTTAAGAGAATAGATGGAAGAAGTCGGGAACATGGCTGGAAAATGTCAATAGTCAGGTTAATGTACAAGTATAATATTATACTCGTATATATAAATGTGGATAAAGCAACGAATTTGCGCCAGGATGATGTCAGGTACATCTGCGCCTATTTTGATGGTGAAACAACTTAAGTCAGTAAATTTTTGTTTAATTTACGTCTGTATCCAATTGTATATAAGTTATATGTCACAGTATACAATTTTTTTGTCATAGTATCCAATAGTTTAAAAGTTATATGCCATAGTATATAAGTTATATGTAATAGTATCCAATAGTATATAAGTTATATGTCATAGCATCCAATAGTATAGAAGTTATATGTAATAGTATCCAATAGTATGAAAGTTGTAATTAGTTATTTTGTAAACTTAAATATGCAAATAACTAAAATAAAATTAATAATAAAAATGTAAAATTTCAAACAAGGAAGTAGATTCTTATATGTTCTCTTTCAATTCTATAATGATGTCATTGTTTGTCATCATGACTTGCCACAAGTAATAATCAATAGAATGATATGCTATAACATGACAGGTAGCTTGGGTCTTCGTCCAAACATAATATTCTTTTTTTTTTATTGTAAACCATTACTTTATAATACAGGCATACTTCACTAATACAGCGAGTTAATTTATTTCTTCAATTAATGTATTGTAAAAGTGCCCGATAACTAGTACCTCCTATAATACTTTCAATTACTTTATCATTGATGAATAAACAATACCACCAAGGGAACCCTTGGTATAATTCGATAAAAATATTATTGGAATTCAATTGAAAATCTAATTTTGGTCATACCTGTATATAATATATAATTTATTTTTTTCATGCTCACAGCATTAGCGCTGTAATAAGCAACGTGTTTGTATTAAATGTCAACCAACCCAATCAATATTACCTAAGTCAACTTGCCTTTGGTCAATCAGGGATGTGCTTGTGGCCGAGTGACCCAAAATGTCCACTTCGCATCCAAACTTTCCGGGTTCAATCCTCCGCAAGCTAAGCCCACCGTTCCTAGCATCGAGCAACGTTTTTTCACCATCATGTTTTTGTATAAATCTAGCCAACCAAAAACTTGCACTCGAGTCGTTGGAGAACTTTCTCTTTGTAGAAAGTGTGCAGACAGAGTTGTGTTATGGTTGTAGAATGTTTAACTTCGGCATATTTCATATTCCAGTTTACATTTCTTTTACATAATATCATGCGGTGGCTGGTGAGTGTGTTTACATCGCGCTCCGTTAGTCAAGGTTCAGATCCCTTCTGCCAAATGGTGGGCATAATGATTCAATCCGATTTCGCAGTTATTATTTCTGATTTTAAAAAAATTATTTCTTTAAATTAAGGTTGCCTCCTATTGTCTCTATTAATAATAATAATAGGATGATTTGTATAGTGCCGTTTTTGTGAAAAATCACCTCAAGGGCGCTGAACTAATCTTTTTTTTAAAGACGATCAATGTAGTAACTTCTAATGTCCACATTGTTGCTATTCATAATAATTTTTTCAACTAAACAAAATGTCACATGAAAGTTAAAATGTTTTAAAACACATTAATAATCAATTTATTTTTCAAAGTTCACTCCTTTTATGCGTTCATTGACAATCCTTAATTATGTATGTTGGGTCAATATATCCAATAGATATTGATGGTGGAAAGTTGACGAAAATATGTACATAAAAAAAATTGTGGCACCTTTCAAAAGAGGAGAATACTAAACATAAATATGTCATCACCTGATTAAATTTAAAAAGCCCAAACTAAATAAAGAGGAAAGACGGGCGAAATGCTGGTCACTTTTTAGCACCACATTACTTGAAATACTAATAAGCGTGTATTTGGTCCAGGCATGGGACTTGGCCCGCTGCTCAGCTACACCATCATGCTGAACCCCGCCATTATCGTGACCGCCCTGGCCGGAACCTCTCTGATCTTCGTGTCCTTCACCATCGCGGCCATGCTCGCCGAGCGTGGCCGCTGGCTGTTCATCGGCGGCACCCTGATGACCCTGCTGAGCACTGTCACCATCCTGTCGCTTGCCAACTTGTTCTTCAGATCGCAGCTGCTTTACCAGGTGCGAATACATTACTTTAGGACGATCTGTTTCTATTAAGTTATATATTTAAATAGATTATGCTTTCTAACAAGCGTGTGTATACTTCTGAAGGATTTGGTAATTGATGTCACAATATTCCGCACCTCTACCATTACACTCAAACATGTATGTGTAGGTTTATTTTTTAATAAAATGTGAGTGCCATCAAATACGTAGTTATACATGGTGTTCAGAAACTCTTAGTACAAGCGGGAAACTGGTGAATCTATATAGAAAACCCAAAAATAATCCATATGAGCGTTTCGATTTTTTTTTTAAACTTTTTTCAGCAACTGCCTTATTGGAGCTAGATCTATATTTCGGTGCATTCTAAAAGACAATAAACAGCTGACAGTAACACCGCAGTGACTAAATATTTTGAATTTGACCACAAAAGATTTCAACTTCAAACTCGATTTACTCTAAAGTAAAAGCTCAAATCAAAAAAGTTTTTCCACAAAATCGACTCCAAATGTGACATAGAATCACCAGTTTCCTGCTTGTACCTCGAATTTCCAGACACTATGTATAATATAATAGAGCAGACTGCTCCATACGAAACGATGTTTAAATCATGTTCCATTCTGCGCTTCTAGAGACCACAGAAACTTTGATAAAGATTAGTTAAAATTGGCCGGGTTTGGTGCCCCCCTACTTGGCCAAAGTAATGCTCGCACTTACGTCATGTACATACACCAACTATGTATAACTGGATTATTCTGATTTTTCAACATATATTCATACCGTTATCTGACAATATGAAGACTCGGTAAACCATTTAGGAAAGCCAAGTAGAATGGAATAGTGACCCCGCTAACCCAATAAATCCCTAGCATCTCTAAATCTGCTTAAATCGCATTGTCTGCTTTCTGCAGCTACAAAAGTTGTAATAATATGACTGTTTTCCCCAGACCCATCTGTACCTCGGGCTCGTGCTGATGTGTGGATTCATCCTGTACGACACCCAGCTGATCATTGAGAAGCGCCGCGCCGGCAACAAGGACTTTGTCACCCACTCCCTGGACCTCTTCATTGACTTCATCGGTGTCTTCAGGCGCCTGGTCATCATCCTGACTCAGAAGGTTCGAATCATCACTTATTTTTCTAATTGTACCAACTATTTCAATGTTTTTAAATTAGGTTTGGAGTACAATTTTAGGTAAATATGATCCGTCAGGTCACCCAGTGCCCTATTCATCATGAAACTTAATAACGATTGGGTCACATTGTGCTATATGTGTCAATAAATAACACATCCTCATAAAACTCGTTCTATCTTCTTTTCTGTTATTGTCAGACATGATATGATTAAACCGTTTTAAATTTACAATATGTACATGCAAGAATTTGAAATTGAATGTCATGCTTCGGCTTTCTAAATAAATCTCTACTCTGACAGATTTTGTACCTAACATGATATTGTCTAAACTCGAGGGGAATATGTTGAATGTATCAATATTTCTTTCACGTGACTATGTAATATATCGACGGTCCCAATGAACAACAATGTCGCATGTGCAAATGGTAACTTCTTATTAGAGCTGTTTAAAGTTTCATTTCTACGTGTTCAGAGTTTCATGCCTACTTTTTTATTGTTTTTGAAATTAAGAAATATAGTGTTGTTTTGATATTTTGCATAAACCCCTATTTATTTCATTGAAAAACATATTATTGCAACTACTACAACTCTTATGCAAAGTTACCAATTTGCACATTTGACATTGTTCGTTGGAACCTTCGATATATCCTAGTGTTTTAATCTATAATTCCAATAATTGTTGTCTACTGTTGTAAACTCTCGCATTCGCATCTAAATCATCAATGTACTTGCCATCAGTAATCAATAAGTGAAGGACCTACCCACTGGCCAAACTTCCTAATACATTGTTGCCATACTTCTAAAACTGAGTAACTCCAAAAAAAAGTATAATTAAGTTCTAAATGATGTTCCGCATGTCCGCTACAAATGTCTAATTGATATCAGCTGATTAAAGTTAAGTATTTTGGTTTTAACGTGGGTTATCTTATTTTTCTTTTTCAAAATTACAAAAAATGTACATATTTATATTGTTTTTAATAAACCAAGGGCATTTGTATTACGACAAACATGATCAATTTTATTTTTAAAAAATATGTTTAGAAAGGCAAAAATTTAAATGCTTTCCTCTATAATTTGTCATTTGTCGGTTACACAGTTTTAGCAGTATGGCGATGACACAATATTATGTATACACATTGGTGTGTTATTTATTTTGAATTAATATTGTATATAAACCTCTCGCTAACCAAAATGAGTAATTCTAAATTGTTTCTATTGCAGGAGGAAAATGAGCGTCGCCGCAAGCGGGAATAAGTTTTTATTCCATTTGGTGATTAAATTATTTGTTAGATGGCAACATTTAATATTTCAAAGACTGCCAAATTTTTCTGTTTCTTTTTATTTATGATTTTTTTTATTGAATTCAATTCATTTTGCAAATTATATGAACACTATTAGAAGGTAATAATTAGGATGTGACTGTTTTATACATTATTATGATAATTAAAGAGTTGCACCCGATGTCAAGATTGTTGGTTTGTGGTATGATTATTCAAGTGTGTAAATTAAGGTGTGTAATACAAATAATAAACAATAAAACAACCAAAACTCTCTTAAATATCACTTAAAGTGGTCCCAGCCAGAGGTCGTACGTGCGTCATCGACGATCGTCCTGCAGAAACATCTTTCTACTCAGGCGTTGTTAACTGATGGGAAAGTTAGGAGAGCACCACGATGGACACCTGGTGTGAAGGAGGAGATGCTGAGAGGAGGTCCGTGAGCAAATGAGAGTCGGAGATAAGGATATCGGTGCGACTTACCCGGTGATAGTGTTTTGGGCGGGTTCCGGCGTCGTCTGGACAATAGCTCAGGTTTCGGTACAGCGTGACATTTCCTCTCTCAGGGTCATATGGGTCGACCGCGGTCTTACAATTGAAGAAGAGGTGTTCTATTCTACTTTAAATGAAGAGATGGCGTACTTTCAGTTCAGAGTTTATTGTGACGAGAACATAGACTTACAGGTTATGTACAGTTGTAAGCCAAGTAGTTGGCACCTATTCTGTTCTAGAGTTAGACTACTTCTCTCTCTCTCTGATGGAACTCTAGACCGGGCTAATTAATTATAACAAACACACAAAACACATGAAAGAGGGAAGGTTTGGACAGCTTACTTGAGGATGCTGGTACAGTGACTCCATGGCCGGGGTTGCCTGCGTGAGCAGCATACAAGGGCGCAGGCGTTGGATATCTCCACACTGAGTTTAATAGCTAATAACAAGTCACCATCTTAGGTGTTTTAAGGTAAAATGGGAACGATCCGCTAGGGGCCTCAGACCCTCATGCGATTAACGTTGCCAATCGGACTCGAATGATGTAATAAATGAACCGAGCCGCGGGCTCCATGGAGCACGCAGGTGATAGCTCGAAGGTCGGACTGCAAGTGGCGGCGCTCGGGAGTCGCTTCGCGCTACCCTGTTCTATGTGGTCAGTAATGATCTGTGTTAGCCCTCATTGGTTGATTAACCATGCTCGAAGGTGGGAAGTCACCGGATTGATTGCAGAGCTGGCGTGCCGTTGTGATTGGCTGCCGGGCTCTTTCCTGTCACAAGAAGCTAGAAACCCTCTAGGATCTTCCAATTGTTACGTAACAGCGTCTTGTACGAAAACGAAAGACAGAAGATGATGACGCATGTACAATCTCTGGGACTTGCTAGCCCCTTTTTTTTAAATCTGTCCTTTCGGATGTGATTGCTTTTAAGGCTTTCCAGATCTTTATATCTGTTAGGAATGTACAAAGAATTTCTCTTTGTACATTCGCATTTTAAAAACTGCAGTCATAGCGATTCTTTTTAATAACGCTAGTTAGTAGACATCCGATTATAATCCACTATTTTTTATTGTTTATTCGAGATCTCGGGGAGGATGGTGCAATCCCATGAGTCCTATATAATCTATAAAAATATTGGAAAAATTAAAATGGTGAAATATGCACTAACAATGAAAAAACTTATGCCTAAATTACACAATAAAAGCAGAAATATCCTTGGGAAATTTTTGATTTCACAAGGGTGGTGGAGGTGTTTCCCGGCAATATTCTGAAGAAAATAACCGGTTCCATAAAAATATTTTGAGGGAGGATTGTTCCAATGACTCATTTTTTGGTTTTGTACTAAGAATGATAGTCAAAAGTTGATTTTGTGAAAAATCTCCACAAGGTAAATTTTTGGAATCACTTTTGATGGATTTTTTCAAGGAAGCAAATTTGAACCATCATTCTTAGTACAAAAGGAAGGGTCTCGAAAGTCGAATACGGCCCTACTACCAATGACTAATTAAAATACATCTACAAATCAAATTTTTCAAAATTTCCAAAAGTTACCGATTCCAAAAATAACCCTATTAATAGATCATATTTTTAAGAACAAAATGGGTGGGTAACATGTGCATTGACGAAAAGGGGCTCAAAATGCACTAACAATGAAAAAGGCTCAAATACGCATTATGCATAATATATGCAAATCCAATGTTTACGTCTACTTATTAGGCATGTAAGAAGTCAATAGCCAGAATCTCACCTAGTAAGTTATTGCAATAGGTCTAGGTAGTTGCTTACGTTCAGGTTGTCTTTTCTCTTTTGAAATTTGTATAACAATTCTATTTGGGTTGAAAATCTTTGGGCTCTCGTGAATGTGGTTCAGTGGTTTGTGGATGTGACTAGTTTCCAATAAATATCTGTTTCTAAAGGCTCAGTCGCACGGGACGATTTTCTCGAATGCCGCAACAAGTGATCCCCACTTCTCGTAACCGCTTGTAGCTTCTGAAACTATGAGGTTACTGGCGAGTGAAATATTCTACAGTCTGTACTGATAACTTGAGAAAGCGGCGTACAATAGTGATTTAAGATATCAGAGATGAGGAGATAGTGGCGACATCTAGGTTACGGGACTGCCAAATTAGTGTGTTTCTTGCGACCAGAATTGAACTTTTCTTTTACAATAACTCCATACAGGAGGCCCTGAGGGAAGTAATTTTCCTCAAGCCCGATGTCATCCTAGGTGATGCTGTGTGGAGGGTCTTTTGGATCACAAGAAGGAGTGAATCTGGGTTTTGAAGAGACACATGGTGTAGGAGGGAGGAAACACAGAGGCTGGCAAATCATTCCACAGCCAAGCTCTTGAACACAAGAACGAGTTTCAAAGCGACCCATTCTCTCATGTGACAAATGCAACTGTCTGAATCGATTCTGACCTCTCCCTCAAAAAGTCTCCAAACCACATACACAAGGATGCGGGAAGTTCGTAAGAAGGCAGTTTGTTTACAAGTCCTCGATGCCAAACCCGGTCAAAGGCCTTGGAAATGTTCAGTGCAACCGTTTGGGTCTCACCGTAACATTCCAGGCACCGCCCCCAAACATTACACGAGTCACATACTCAAGAAGATCACCGCACAAACAGTTGTGCCAAAATCCGTATTGACGGTCGTTAATAATTTTTTTCTTGAGGTATGTGAGCAGTTTGATGTTGATTACCTTGGACAGAACTAATGTGATCACTATGTTGGCCGGGTTGGAGCAGGCCTTTGGACCTTTCTTAGGTATAGGATGACTGAACGCTTTTTTCAACCATAGGGCACAGGACCACACGTAAAAGATATTTTGGACATAATACCAGGGCAGGTATTCATCAGGACCACTAGTTTGTTAACATCTAGCCCCCATAAGACGTGGAATACGTCCCAATGTCGGATCCTCAGCTTTTTCATATAGAAACCGACGGCAGGATAGCGTCAACGATGTTGTCTAAAATAATAGAATCATTCGGACTTCTTTCCTACTGTTATGCAGACGATCAGTAAATCTGTTTCTATTGCGCACCGAATGAAAGACAAATTAAAAAATATTACTGTAAATGCATCGCTGCCATTGCATACTGGATGTATTCAAATAAATTAATCTAAAAAATAAAACAATAACTTTGTTTACATCACTTTTATTCGTTATATACTTTTGCCAACCGGATTTCACTACTACCGTGGCTTTGTTAGGGCAGTATAATACTAAACTATGAACTAAGATACACATGTGTTATGGATTGATTAAAGGGGCGAGTGGAGGGCCGAGGGTGGGAGATGAGCAGGTACCTGACCGGGAAGTGTGTGTACTTTGTTTATTGGGAATAATTTAAGAATTGCACTTTTATTTAAATTTATTTGGTTATTATTGAGTCTAGTATTAGTGTTTTTGGCTTTCCTTATTTCTAACGCTTCTTAATTATCAAGTCGAATGCCTGTTCCATTTTTATGCAGTAAACTAGTGCCTATATTTTTATTGAATGTGTGGTCTGTTTCTGAGAGGTGGTTGGCAAATTCCGAAAAACCATTATTATCGAGACATCTTAGGTGTTCTTTTACCCGGATATTAACATTAAGCGACATTTTGCCTACATAGAACGCCGGGCAGTCGTTCACTTCAATGCAATAAGTAGATGAATGATAGATACATCACACATAAAATAATATTAAAAATAAAATAAAATAATTAAATTAAATTAAAAATAAATACATCAAAATAACGCCTTTAAGGTGCTGCGGCATTTAAATTGTGAGGGGCCAAAATCTTTCTCCAGTATGCGTCGTTGCTGGAGGCTGGACTGAGGCGGGCCTCTATGGTGAGGATATTCCTGGAGCTGTTTATTCTTTCCTTCATTCCAGCCACCCTGGATCTTATAAGGGCTGCAAAACCGGAAACTCGCCTCTCCGTGAACATACTGGAAGCACTGCAGTATCTGGGGAGGCCAAAAATTATGCAGAAGGCATTATTATATGGTACATGAAGTCTTTCCATACTAGTCTTTTTATAGTTTGCCCAAAGTTCGCAAAGTGTCCCAGCTTTTTGGTTCCTTCATTCACCTTCAAGATCACACCGTTCAGGGTAGTTGCAGGAATAGTAGTCGGGCCTTGTCCATATCTTATAACCAACAGTTTTATTGGGGTTATAAGTCATGTTTGTTTCTTCAGCAAACTCTTCACAGATCTTCAAGAGAATGCGCAGCCTTCTTATAGACGGTGCCATCAGTACCATGTCGTCCGCATAACTGATGTTATTCAGACACTGTCCTCCGATGTGGCAGCCTACCCTTGCATTGTTTAGTCTTTTGGTTAGCTCGTCCATGTAAAGGTTGAACAATATCGGGGAGATACAACCACCCTGTCTAACGCCGCTCTTTAGGAGGAAAGGTTCAGAAAAACCATCTCTCCACTTTACAAGGTTTTCCTGCTGTCTGTGCCACGAGTCGAGGATGCGTATCACCTCCGATGCTATGCCTCTATCCCTGAGTTTAGCCCATAACAACTGGTGAGAAACCCTGTTGAAGGCTGGACTCAGATCAAGGAAACATGCGTATAAGGTGGTTTTCTTATTTCTGTAGTATTCTAGTGTTCTTTTCACTATAAATATGGCTGCATCGGTAGAGGCCTGCTTTTTGAAACCCATTTGGTTGTCATTAGTTACCATGCTGGGTCCGACCCGATCGGTCTATAGCTCTCCTGGGCGGTTTAGTCCAACAATTTAGATTTGAAAATAGGTGTTATTATGGTTCTTGTCATATTATTTAGTAAGTATCCATTCTTCAAAGTATCCGTAAATAACCTCGCCAGCAGCTGTAGAATTGGTCCTCCAGCGTGTTTAACGTGTTCAATAATCAGTCCGTCATGACCTGCTGACTTCCCAGCTTTCATATATCGCAAAGCGGTTTTGATCATGTCTACTGTGATTGAGATGTGCTGTCTTCATTTGTAAAACGACTAAGTGGTGATTCACTTGAGGAGATCAGAGAGGTCGGAGTAGAGATGGAGATGCAGGTAACAATGCCAGAAGTTATCCACGGTTTTAAACACTTTTTATTACAATGTATTTTCTTTGTAGATGAGCAATTCTCAATATGCATTTTTAGACATGTTATGAAATTATCAGTTGCTGTATTAACATCATTTGTAGATAAAACTGTATTACATGTTTTATGTTTATTATTTTAGAAGCATTGGTCAGTTTTTTTACAAGGATTTTACTATTTCTGAACGAGGTATATAATTATAATATTGTGTAAAGCTGATGTACATGGCCAGCACTCTATATTTAGAAGGATTACCGAGCACAAGGCGGGAATGATTTCCAGCCATTTCCACCTACCTGCGAGCGATTGAGAAATAAACAGAGACTTACAAAATTAGTCTATTACTTGACTTTCCCCACATAATAAATTCAAGTGCTACAATTTTCTTTAGCTTTTTGCTTCGTTTTCCACAGCAGCTCTTTGTTGTATGATAAAATTTCACCAACAAATAAATTCATCTCTCTTGCAATCTTGCAGGAGCTACGATTCCTCATCTTGAAACTGAACTTTATACCTATAATCTCCTTCCTTTTTTTGTGTTTTATCTTGATAACATTTTTATTTTTTTCAGATATTTATTATACATAATTAAGAACATTGTTTACATGGTAATAATAGTGTATCTAAGTACTAAAAATGTTTTTTTTATGTATTTAAATAATCCTTCTTTTTTTTTTAATGAATACCTCCCTAAAATGATTTTTTTTTATTAAAAAACCATTGTAACTTTTTTCCACTTATTTATTTTTGATGGGAAAATTAGAAATAATACCTCCCTAACTGATAAATTCTAGTGTTTATAGAGGGAGTACTAAAATTTACTGTTACACATTTAATAACTTCAACAGCACTACCATGAATGGCATATCTGTGACTACCATGAACTTGATGTTAGTCTAATTTAAAAAAAAAAAAAAACATAAGGAAACTTTTAGAAATAAAATATATCTATATAAACATTTTTTCCAAGTGAGCTTATAATATACACCTAAAAAAAATTAAGTTTTTTCATCTTGTATATCTTTGGGAAGTTCGTTAAAACATTTTACAGCAGAGTATGTGTAATGGGGTTGAGCTGTATTATTTGTCCTATGGTCTCAGCCATATAACTTTATTTTCTCTGGTTCCACATCGACCCGTATCTGCCTCATAACTCTATTTATAGTATCACAGGGTTTCTTCTCTTGACTGGGCAACACACGGATTGGTCATAAGGGGGGAGGGGTAACTTTGATTGTCCGGAATAAAAAATGTTTTAATTGTAATTTCTTTATTTGTTTTACCCAACGTAGTTGGGCTTTTGTCATTCATATCAACATAGGTACATACCTTATAGCTAATGAGACATACAATCATGGTGAGTCACTCCGTGAAACACTGTTTAAATTAACAGTATTAATTTACTTCACACAAAAGAAATCGGCTCTGGTTCAAATACATGTAAAAATAAAAATCGTAAAAAATAAATATCACTAGCCGGGACTATGAAATGAAATTACAAAAAATATTTAATCGATAAGATTCGCTATCAAACAAACACACACCAATTTCTCATGTAAAAGGGATGTAAATCTTAATGACTATTACTTAAGTGTTAGGTTGGTTGAATTTAGTCCCTAGGTTTGAGGATATCTCTAGTATGGCCTCTGGCGATCTCCTCCGCCCCTGTGCATGGGTCCTCCAGATCCTCGTCCTCCGCCGCCCCCTCGGCCACCCTCACCACCCCTAAAGCCCCCACCGCCTCCTCCCCTCCTGTCTCCACCACGGTCACCCCCATCGCGGTCGCGGCTTCCTCCCCAGCTGCCGCCTCCCCGCTCCCCGCCGCGCCCGCCTCCTCGCCCACCTCCCCTGCCACCCCCACGTCCTCCTCCTCCGCCTCCGCCGCCGCCACCACCACCAGGCTTGTCTACGTTACACCTGGAAACAAAAAACTTATTATTATTTCCTTCTTTCACTTGAAATAAGAAATATCAAGTCAACGATGATAGACTGTTGTCCAATACCTACTAGGTGCACACAAGTCAATGGATTTTGATAATACGTGTGTTTTAAATGCCACTTTGTATATACCCCATTTATTAAATAATACAGAATTTTCATATAGAATTGTTTTTCTGTAGCGTTTGTTGGGGGAAAATAATGAGCAAAGTATGGAAAGATTGATAATAATATTCTTAGTGCAACTAACCTATTGCAAGTATTTCTCCATGCAAAGTTGGTATTGCCACAATCGGGGTTGGGGCATCTCCAGTCTCCCTCGCGTCCCTCTCCCCCAGAGCCTCCGCCACCCCGCCCACCCCCGTCACTATCCCGGCCGCCGCCTCCGCCTCGTCCACCCCTGCCCCTGAAGCCACCGCCACCTCCGCGGTCCCCACCGCGCCCACCCCCGCTGCCACCTCCGGAACCCCCACGTCCGCCGCCTCCGCTCCAATTGTTCTGGCGCTGGGCGAGTGACACCTTGATGGTGTTACCGCTGAACTCCTTGCCGTCGAACCACTGGATGGCAGATGACGCGGCGTTGGCATCTTCGTAGGTTACTGTAGCTTCTCCTTTGGGACGGCCGCTGGCTTTGTCTTTGTAGATCCAGATCTTGGGCTTCTGTGTGCGTTTGTCGGTCTGGAAGAAATAGAAAACTTTTACTGTGGGAATAATTTTTGGAAGTGAAAATAAGAAAACGTAAATCAAAAATTGTATGTCCTCGACTGGAAACCACCATACGAAACAGTAATCGTGATACAGTCAACAACATTGCTCTTATCTTGCGAGTGAACAAATTGAATCCTTCAAGAGAGAGAATGGACACAGAGTGCACTCGCGTACCAATGCATGACATGAAGTATGTTAGAATGCTCACCTTGATGACACCGATAGCTCCAAAGTGCTGCGCAATGTCTTCCTCAGTAGTGTCAGAGTCCATTCCAGCAATGAAGATTGTGTCTTCTTGAGTGATCATGTCGCTGTTGCTTCCGCCACTGCTTCCTCTATCTCCCCCGAACCCACCTTCATAAATTAAAAAGAACATTAATTGATCTGTCATCTGAAAGCCTACTTATCAGAAGAAAATTTTATATTATGAAACACAGAAATAGTAAAATAAATTATTACAATAAACATAGAAGCCAATATTCGGAGGCTTTCAAGTCTGCTTTAATTCAATCTACCAGTCGAATAATGAATCACCTTCAAAAATAGTGTTCTTCTATCGTCGAGTTACCGTTGTCAGAACTGTACTGTACACAATCTTATTTGAAAAGTATATATCCTCTAACATTAGCAGTTGAGGGTAGGTACATGTATTCCACGAATGCCTTTTTACTTTCCTCTCAATGTGGGAATACAACAGCATTTCCTTTCACCTCAATATGAGATTGAACCTGAGAAATCACCAACGAGTAACCCACAAACAAAATCCAGACATCAAATGTATTCTGTTGATAAAAAAAAACCTGTTTGTGTCAAGAAATCCATCAGTTTCACCGAGATGTTTCAATACGGTACCTTTACAATATTTGTCATGTATGATATTATAAAATAGTTCACCCCTATCACTCCTAATATCTCATCTCTTACTCGTAGTACCAAAAATGTTCATTCCATGTTCGGTGATATAGACGATAGAACCATATCAGGTCAACTATTTTCGACAGGTATATTGACATTAATTCGATGACGAAGGATGTACCATGGATCTACTTGAAATTTACGATGACATTAGAATATACAAGATATTCTGCACTGAGGATTGTTTTTTAACAAAGCATTTGTTTGCTTTACATTTCCTATAGCGAAGATGCTTAAAACGTAACTGCTTCCATTGCTGTTGATAACTCGAAACCTTGGAATGTTAATCCACGACTTTCTCTTTTTGGCACTATGCCATAATACACATTTTCCTGCCCAAATCCTTCAATAAGGGGGTTACCTAGTATCGTGTTCATTTCTTTGGCAGATTATTAATAGATTCCATTCTTAACCTTTGGAACGCCAATACTCCCGTAGTGTGCCGAGGGTAAAATTTTGCACGCAGCCCGCCATGCACCAGGTCAGTCTATATTCATAATAACTCACTTGATTTTTTGCAAAATGATGTTTTTGTAAACTGTACAGTCGTACCAGATAATGTGTTTAGATATTTATAAAAAATGTATACATCTATCATAAGTAGTTTCCCTGGAATATAGCTACTTATATTCTACGTATGCAAGTATGAAAATAAATTATGTTTTATATTGCCAATCAGATACGCCGGCGTTCGACAGATACAAATTTTACATGTCCGATGAGCAATCTCGGCGCAATAGAAGTTGATGTTAAGGAAACCGTGTTCGGTAGAATTCTTTTCCAATATTTTGCCTTGGAAATTCTTGACAAATATATTTCTAATGATAACAACATTCTAAACAGTACACATAAGGAAAACTACAAATCACCACAATCAAAAAATACAAATACAACAGCGTTTCACACAAATTAAAAGATAAGAATAAATAATTGATAGATTTGTTGTCTTATTCTTTGAAATCAATAAAGACAAAAATAACTAGATTTAAAATGGTATTACTTCTCGAGTATTATGAAGTATACTTATACTTCTTGAGTGAATGCGTATTGCTGTATATGGTATAATAGGTTGTGATACTAAAATGGTTGAGAATGACTTGTAATGTTTCTATTCAATGATCCAAATTCTACAAAAATTTTGGCAACGAAGGCAAAATCAATTTGCACAATAACAAATTTAATAAGTGTCCCAAAAGAGCTGCATTTCATTTATATGATGAAGATGGCGGTGGTTCAGGCAATTTAAGTAATGTTGGAAACAAGTGTTAATTAAATATATAAAATACAAGTCGAGTGGTTGTGACGTTAAAACAGAAATTATAATTAATATTTTCCACAATTGTGTCACTTGGCTTCATAATCTAATTTTATTACGTGCATCTCTTTAGCTGACCAGCACTTGGCAACCTGTCTGTCGTAAGGTGTAATACTAACCGAGGACAACTCTAAAGTTGAACATTCCACAGGACACGAGATACTGGTACAATAGAGACGTGGCAAATGAAAGTGGGGACCGAAGCGACAGTAACAGAATTGAAGAATGCAGCTCTTGTGGGAGAATAATAAGAGACAATGTTCATGATAAAATAATGAGCTCCAGGCACAAAGGCGCTGGGCTTTACCTTTGTTAAAACCTCCCCCCCGGGCTCCGCCGCTATAACAAACAAGATGGGCTCATTACTCCCTGGCTGTCGCACACCAACACTGTATTGCTTCATCTCTTGTATGTGGTATGTGTGTGGAGAGTGCAGGTCAGTATACGTCAGTCAGTCGGGTCCACTAGCACAATGTACTCGGTCATATCCCCCCACCCTACAAACACCTCTACCTCTGGGAGCTTAGTTCTTTAGTCTATCCCGTGTTTCACACTTTGTTAGATTAACTGTAAACCTTCACTTAAATATTAACAGGATTCGCCTGGCTATAACCAGATTTGTGATAAATGTTGCAGATTTTAATGCTAATACCATATTTCTTAACAAACTTAAGCACAAACATTGCAAGACTCAAAAATGAGTCCCATCTGTGGTTAAAGTTAAACCATCTTTTTCTTAGCAAACTGGTTGTATTTTAAATTATTATGAGCAAATGGTTTAATCCTTTCAGTACAATAAAAGTATTGTAGATATTTTATAATTTTTTCCATAATTTCTTTCTTAACGATTGGGTATGATATCTCTAGAAAAGAGTTTGATGAAACCTTCTTAAAATAAGCCTAATTTTTTTAAAACCTTTTACGTAGATAGATGTCGACCCATTATTTTATTGAAAACTGTATCACATTTTTCACACTTTTCATTTGTTGACATTTACAATAGAGACCTGTTAGCATATCACTCTTCACTAAGATTCCTTTAGAATCAGATTGAAATCTGTTTGGTGTGACAAGGATTGCGACTGCACCCCTACAAAGTTAAATGAATTCACATATCTCAACCATGGTCTTAGCGCAACTTAGTGTGTAAAAAAGGAACAGTAGCTTTGGAAGCAAGTAGAATAGCCAAACCCCACATAGATTCGTAGGAGTGTTCACATTGTCGGTCAACATAACAAATATCCCTGTAGACAGAAGAGAAGCAGCATACAATCAATAACATGATACAAACTCCCAAAAATCGTCCAATTACAATATTGAAAAAAAATAATCCTAATCTCATATTACTAAACTTCAATCGAATTTATTATACACACTCAGTCGGAGTGAAACAATTCAGTATTACCTGAGACCAAAGTAATGTTACTCGTCCTAATAGTTCTGTGACCATTATTGGAAGGACTGCACCACATTTCAATAGAAAAAATCCAAGTCCTAGGATTTACCACATTGTACCATTCTACTATAATTATAACCTTAGATATTTGCTGAACCTGATCTACTTATTAACGACTACAAAATATTTCATTGATTTCTTCTGGACATAAATAAACCCAACATTTCCATTACATTACTACTTCCACATTCGGCAGGATTAATTTTATATAGGAAAATAGGGTTTGTCTCGTAGATACGGTATGGGGATCGACCCTTGCCAACCCAACTAGTGTGCCAGAATATCCAAACTAAATCACCAACACACTGCTCACACTTTGTTGGAAACCATGAACATAAACACTTGCGACTTAAAAATAACGGTGTTTTCAGCACTAGACGTAAACCATGCTAATTATTTCTCACACCAAAATATTGTATTTGAATTCTTCCATTTCATGTTGCATATCAGATGGATCTATACGTGTTAGCCTTCTGGACTCGCCTTCAGAAGAAACATTTGAATACCCCTAAACCACTGACAGGCCAATGTACCGTCTTGAGAATTTACCGCAATCAACATTTTGATCCAGGATGTGACAATGATTTGACCGATATAAAAATGTAAATGAAATATAAAACAAGCAAGTGTTCTTACCCAAAGCTTCCGCTGTCACGGTTGCCATAGCCGCCGCCGTTATCCCGGTTGCCATAACCTCCTCCGCTGCTTCCACGGTCAGAGCGGTCGCCTCCATAACCCCCACCGCCCCCGCTTTCACCTCCACGATAGCCCCCGCCGCCGCCCCTTTCGGCACCCCCGTAGCCACCACCGCCGCCTCCTCCTCCCCTGTCATTCCCACCCCCGTAACCACCCCCCCTATCTCCGGAACCACCTCCGTAGCTGCCACCTCCGCGGGCGCCTCCCTGGTAACCGCGGTCACCGCCACCTCCGTATCCCCCACTCTGGCGATCTCCACCAGCGGGGCCTCCATAGGCAGTGGCGGTGCGGTCTCCAGTGGCGCCCCCGTATCCAGGCCCGGAGGAAGCTCCTACATAAGCTGGAGCAGCTCCCGCACCGGCTGTGCTGTACCCGCCCGCTGCTGCTCCATTATTATAGCCTCCTCCTCCACCGGCAGCAGCTTTAAAAACGAAAAGACAATCATCACAATCACAGTTACCGAGACATATGAGTTTAATTATGAATACAGATGTTTTGTTCGACCAATGTGTGAACCCTGCCAAATACTTTGAACAAAGCAGGAAAAATCAAAGATCGGTTTATTTAGGATTTAGTAGGAGGAAAGCTGAACTTTATTTATGCAGCCACCAAGCCTAAATCCATATTTTATAAGTCATTTAAAATTAAGTAATATCATAAGTGATTTCCTAGTCGATCAACTTCAGGATTTTGCAACAGAATGACAGTTATTGCAGTATGTGGGAAAGGTGGTAAATTCACTCAGGTCTAGGACATAAGTTTGGCAATGGTAGAAATGCGAAGCATGTATGTGTTGAATTCTCTAGCTTTAATGGTAACTGCTGATATTGTATTGTGACTGAATAATACAATGTTGTTTTTTATAACACAGTTAATGTATAAATTATTACTGTTCATGTTCAGGTTCAAGATCATTGCTGGCATCTGATTATGACAAGGAATCGGTGGAACAGTCTGGATTAAATGCTTTAGGATTTTTACACATGAATTTATCTCATACCCTCATTTGTAAGAGGGTACCTCGATGAAACTTTCACACACTAAAGCTTAGTTTTACCCGCGCACGTTCTTGAACGGTGAATCTGCTCGGTCAAACATTTGGATTTATCTCGTACCCTCATTTGTAAGAGGGTACCTCGATGAAACTACAACGCACTAAAGCTTAGTTTTACCCGCGCACGTTCTTGATCGGGGAATCTGCTCGGTCAAACATTTGGACTTGGAAGCCATGCTCGTTGTTGTGTCCACGCTCGAGCAACTCGACACAAGGCGCTCAGTCAAATCATGGCATCCCGAGCCATGGACGAAGACAAAACACTGGTTTTATTTGCATTCACATCCGCAGTCTTGCAAATTAATACAAGTTTATCATGTGCGGCACTTCTGTTTTAGTGACGACTATAATCTGTTGATTTTGTATTCCAAAAGCACTCCTCTTCACGGTGAATAATATAAGGATAACTATGAAATTCATTTGTAGATTTCTTTTCTCCAATAAGTAATTATACCAACTTGAATTTTATTTAAAAAATTGCACCGACTATCTTTAAACAGAGGACAACAAGAGCATCAGACTCAAGACAGACAAATAACATGTCCGAAGCGTTGTCTACACATTGAGAGATGCTTGAGCGAATTTCTGCCAAACATCAAGTAAGAATTACGGCCCTTGAATCTTTTTTTCGAGCCGCTTGCTCGGTAAAAAAAAAACAGATGGTACGCATGTTAAGACATGTTTGAATGAGTGTACAACTATCGAGCAAGAATGTGCGCGAGTACTTAGCTTCAGCATTTAAATCCACAATTACCTAATCATAAACTAGTACCTTTAACTATCATACAAAGCATTCCAAGCAGTGGATCACTCTTCAGCAGCCGAAGAAATAATACACATAAAACAAACGATAAATTATAAATTTCAAAACACCAAAATGGCTAGACTTCGGGGGAAGGGTAAATAAGAAGTGTTTAGTACACACCTTGACCCCACTGGGCATACTGGCTCTGGTCGTAGGCCGCTGCGGGGGCCGCATAACCCCCGGCAGGAGGGGCTCCACTAGCCGGGGGAGGTACGGAATAGGACTGCGCCCCATAACCTCCTCCACCACCTCCGCCACCATAACCTCCGTACTCTGCAAAATAGAGAGGGGTTAGAAAATAATCAAGAGTAACCTAACCTCAATGACCCATAAAAATAGTTGTATTTCTCAAATGCCATTGAGAAATACAACTCACCCTTACAGCAAAGGGGTCGGCAATATCGACTACGAATCTGTATAGTAATCGATATATATATAGTATAGACAGTTAATAGATTAGCCTCTACCTTTCACGGTTATGTTCACATTATTATTATTATTATTATATTATTGTCCTGTCTTTATGGCAGATTCAGACTTCAATAGCATACTATTGCATCTAAATAAGCCGGCTTGGCGATTTTACCTGACACACCCGAGTTTTGGCCCAGTCTAATACGATTGCTTTCGCGCTTTAATGTTAGGGGGGATAATACACAAGGACAACCGTAAATATTCACATCACCTAGCATTGAGCATTGGAGCGCCCGAGACACAAAATTAAAAATACGTACTCCAGAAATAAATAAAATAAAAAAACACAAATTAAAAAAATAGCGGTGTTCGGTTGTACCACTAAGCGGGAGGGGGTTAACATTGTGCCGGCATCGTTGTAAATTAAAAGCTTAAACGTAAAAATAAAATACCGTTTTATTTTTGGCGCCGCAAAAAATAGCATTCATTCGACTGTTTGCAAATCATTTCAAATTCAATATAAACCAAGGAAGCGAGATGAAATAATGGGAACATCCTTGGCAACAAACATTTACGCAGGATATAAACATTATATGAGATGCCGATGGCGGGAGAAATAAAAATATAAAAACGGATTACTTACGATCACCCATTTTGATGATACGCTGTCTTCTCTGGGTGAAATCAACACGGAAAATGCGACTCTAGAATGCCGGCAGCGGTGATGAGTGACGCTTGAGCGCGCGCAACCAATACATCCGGTTCCCTCGTTTTTCGTTATCCGGTTTTCAACGTAACCATAAAGCAAATATTGCCAACACACGGTAAATAATATTCTACGCCAGTACTTACCTAAAAACGTTCTATTTCCTTTTGTAACTATAATTTTATTATTAGGCTGTCAGGTGAAAATGAATTTATTATTTTTTCTAGTAAAGTAACTTGCATAGTTCAACTTTTAAAAATGGCTTGCGTATTTCGATTTTCGTATTGTGTTCAACAAACTCGTGCCGAGGGACATTAAGTTTATACAATAAAATAAATGCAAAATTTCATATTTTGCGGGGTGATGTTGGACGTGCCACAGAAGGTTGGAGGACGACCGTATTAACCATACGATTTTTTAAAAGATTTTCAATGAAAGTTATTGATGTATTGGGAAGAAGAATATATGACGCGAACTCGAATGTGAATGAAATACGAAGACGGGGACGCCCAAGGAAGACATGGCATATCAAATACTTCAGTCGGGCCATATCAGGAGTCGGAATAACAGAAGAGAACCAATTAATGAGAATTAAGCAAAAAGTATATGCCAAGATCGAATTTTTTGGCAGTGCGTCCTCTCTGCCCACCCCTGCAAAAACGACGTAATGGTTAGTTAATTATTGATGTTTGTCTACCGGTACAAGATTATTTTAATAGTCAGGAAAGCAGTAAAACGCGAACATATATCTGCCTGAGAAAGAATGGGTGACATCCTATTTTGTGCGTCACCGTAGCCTGACTTAACATGCTGAAAATATCAAAAGAGTATTTCGAACATATATAGCAAAATGAATTGAAAAAAATGTTTTGGAAAACGTTCCTCCAGAAAACGTATTAAACCTCGGAGAAACAAAATTTATTTATGATTCGGGAAAAGGCAAAATTGTTCAATAATCAAGTATTTTTAACATTTTTTTAATTTATTTATTTGTTACTTTGTCAACCCCTACCTACGTAAAACATTTGGAAATCACTTTTTAGTTTGTTATAGTGTCCATTCTCCCCACGTCGTAACTGTCCGGCTTCACCCCGCTTGAAGTGGAGGACCGAACACTTTTCGAAGTACAAAATACCATATACAAAAACACCAAAAAAACCGCGATTAAGAAAATATTTTTTTAAATGAATAACAATTATTTTTTCTACCACCAGCGCATAGAGTTTAAGGATTGATTAAAAATAATAGACCTTGCAATTTTATGTTATATCCTCCATCACTGAATTTAGCTTTTTCCATCGGTTTACATAAACTTTTTATTTATATAAATACCGCACAAGAGTCCCAACTGCTCCCAACCATCTGGAGCCAGTGAGACTATATAAAAATAATAAACCTTGCAATTTTATGTTATATCCTCTATCACTGCATTTAGCTTTTTGCATCGGTTTACATAAACTTTATATTTATATGAATACCGCACAAGAGTCCCAACTGCTTCCAACCATCTGGAGCCAGTGAGACTATGGCATTTCCAATTGGGGAATGTTGTGAGGCTGGAGGTATTGAGGAGGGGAAGGAGAAGGGGAAGAAGGTGGGGAAATACCTGGCAATTCAGATTTGTTCACCAAACACGGCTAAAAGCCATTTCAAGCAACGTTTCAATTCTGAATGGTGGTGTTTCACCAGGGCGATACTGAGAGTATCTTCCACTATGGAACGTGCGCAAATAAATCATATATTATTTTTAAAGTAATGAATTGCGAAACTGCACAAATTAATTAAATAAGATTTACTTGCAAACCCCGGAATTTGAACCCGCGACCTTCGGATTCGTAGTCGAGGGGTATTTAATATATTTTTTCATGATTTTACAAAAAAAAAGGTGGAGAAGTACCTGGCCAGATAAAATTCAATAGTATGTAAGTTATATTTATACGATAGTGGTAATGTACTTGTATCGGACGAGGTCGTGAGGGAAATCGAAGATGATGACGTTTCATCTATGATAGATCTTTATTTTCTATTTTCCCCGCACTCGTTAGCGCTCGCCGCTCCGAGCGGTGCTTCTCCTGCGAGTCTACATTGTACAGTGGTTGGTAAAGGGAATGAGGGGGCTTCTTTATTTACATCCGGCTGTGATACCTAGCCCGGCTTCCCCAATATTCCTCCACCCCGCGCCACAAACACGAGAATATAATTATGTTTGTTATGTTTAGATTAATATTGTCGGAGTTCGGCCAAAAAAATGAACAAATAAATAATACAAAAAGAAAGGCCGGACTCCATTTAGCATAAAAGTAATTAGGAAATAATTTAAGTTTAGATTTAAGAAAGATGTACAAGATTCCCCTGAACATTGTTGAGCTGGGTACCTGCTGAAAATTCTTGTATTACTGTATTTTATATTACAGTATTTTTAATTTAAATAAACATGCTGAAAGGAGGTAGTTTGTGTCAGAGTCAAGTCCCCAACACCCGGCGCCATGCCATGAACGACTTGGCGTTTGGATATAAATAAGGATTCGTGGTCATTTGCAAATCACTCTCGTTTCATTTTCCGCCAGCCCATCTTTTCACGATTCTACGCTCTGATCCACTGCTTCCTGCCTGTTTCTACCTTGAATTGTTTTACCTTTGCTACACCCTGGACTATCGCCTTTTCCTGTCATTGGATACCCGACCTAGTAGAGTTAAATAATTAACAAAAGTCATCCGAAAAGATTCTATCCTCCTCACAACGGAACTGCATTCTCACGGCTCATTTTATTGATATCATATTTCAAATTAAAGACTTTATTATTGGCTGATATCTTTTTGTATGATTGCAAAGTTCTTCCCGAATTTATTTGCAATCTAGATAGTGTCTCGGTTGAAGTGTGATATCGATAAAAATTATGTAAAATAAACAGATCTCATTAGCTCAATGGTTAGAGCGTTGTCCCGTTAAGACAGAGGTCCTAGGTTCGATTCCCAGATGCCACCAATATATTTTTATTTTTTGTGTCTTTTTCTGCATCATGTTGAGATTTGTTACAATATCTTCTTCGACGTGATCAAATAAAATAGCTTACAACAGTAACCAGATCATAAACAATAAGTATATATAAAAATGTGATGCTGCCCTACAGAACAAACGTTGAACTATTCCACTGGTCAAAATCAACCGAAATGGCAGCTGGAAAAATGGTATCTTACTGGCTAGCACTTTGCGTATGCGCCAACACTCGTAACGGAATATCCTTCTAGTTTGTTCCGTTACTTCATTCTAGAATATCGCATGTATCCCCATTTTAATCAGTATAATGAAACCAATTTAATAGTTTATTCCACTTGTTTGTCCTGTTTTAAGAAAATAATGTTTTTTTTGTTTTTAGTTTGCAGTGTAGTTATTTGACAGTTATTCTCAAACAAATTTAGTGAATTATAAAGTGAAAAACAAGAGTTTTTCAAGAGAAATTGGTATGTGATTAACCAGTGATTTTCAAAGAGTCACCATTGACTATTAGTCAGGCTGCCGACTTTCACTTAAAAAGTGTTGTGGCATAATCGTAGATTGTAAGTGCTGTATCTATAGTATATTTACATTGTAGGTTTTAGTGATCGTGAAATATGAATAGGAACACATAATTGTATGCTATCTAGATTTTCCAAGGTCAAAGTTGAGTTTGTAAATACAGTGAAATTCTTTATTGGGTTTAGTGGTGGGCGAAGCGGCACGGTTTAGTGATCCGGATCACTAAATCAGCTCTCTGTAAAAACAATCCACATGAAAACTGGACGAAAAAAGTATTGTGTAAGAGCGTCTTAAGGACGTCTTTAGGAGGACCAAGGGAGGGAGGGAGAGGGCATGGTGCGTTCAATCGAGCCGGATCATCGAACCGGTACACTACAAAGAGCAGATTTAGTGATCCGGCCCACTAAACCAAGCCGCGTCGCCCACCACTAATAGGGTTATCAAAGGGACGGGAAAAAAATCTTATGTGGGAAAACCAGATTATGTAGGAATAATGTAGCCACTTACAAATTTCTGAATTCAAGGGAAAGAAAAAAAACTTCTTATGAGGTAACCTTATAACAGGGTTTCACTGTATAAAAAAAAGGAAAATTTTATTCTTATCAGATCTTTTATTTTTATGAAACAATACAACTTAATACAAAACGCATATTATAATAAATCATCTTATCAACTTAGTCAGCCAAAAAAAAATACTATGGTAAGATACAATAAAAACTTGATACGTGTCAATGCCAATGTTGTGCCTTGGTACTTCTTATATCTTAAACGCTAACATACATACAAACTCATAGTGACAAACTATTCCCCGAGATCAATTTTATTAATTTTAACTTTAATAAAATTACACCTCATATTCACACACTAAACTATGAGTACGAATTAACTTAAATGTGGCTGAAAACATATGTGCCTTGAATCTTTATAAGCCATAAAAATGCATTAAAAAAAAAAAATTTAAAAGTACCAAAAGAAAAATTAATAATTATTTAGATATTTTGCACAAACCGTTTTTCTAACAGTTTTTCGCGAATATCTCAAGATTTCCAAAAAATTTCAGAGCGGTTTTTATAACTCCACGACTCAAATGTGAAGTGAATAATATATTGTTTTTTTAAAAACGAGGTTTACGAAGATAAACAAAAAATATGACTAAAATATATTATTATATAATAATTATACGAGTAAATAGAATTATTTACAGCGTGAAAAACTACAAAATAATAAACTATCTAACCATTTTTAATAATTTGTGTGACTCTTGAATAAATGTGTTTGCAGTTTATTTATGGAATTAAATCTTAGAAAGGTGAAAAATATCAAAAAGTATTCTAATATCTCTAGGCCACTATTACATAAAATAATTTACACAATTCAGAAATAACTAAAAGAAGAAAACATTATTTGTAATATTAGTTATGCAAAAAATGCACATTAAAAAAAAAAAAATTCTAAAATATTAGAAAAGTTGACGTATTTCTGTTTTTCAATCAATCAATCGGGTCATGATTATTTATGATTTAACTTTAAACCTTGTTAAACCAAATATAATGGGCCTTCCACGATCCGCCCGATACTAAAAAAGCAGTGGCGTCGATAGGTTTGACAATCCGGTCAAGCCTACCGACTTTAGGAAAGGACGACCGGATTTGTCGAACCTTTCGACGCCATGGCTTTTTTAGTATCGGGCAAACCAGTTGTGTGGAAGGCCCATAAGCATGGATGCATTTAAACTAATTTCATTAATCATAAAATAAACATATTTTATGACATTATAAAATATAATTTGCGGAATCCATAAATGCACGAGTCAAATCACTAATAATATAAGGCGAGGTGATTAACATAACCTCAAATTCAGCACCATGATAATAAATATAAGCTGTATTAATTCTGTAACTGGCAGAATTTGTGCAAATGTTTTCAAACATATTTTATGCTAAATTATGCATCTATAAGAACGAGAAATGAGAAAAAAAAATTAATATTTTTAGCAATTCAGTCTAAATGCCAACACCACTAAGCTACAGAGGGCAATGAGTTATTAATATCATTAAAAGATTTTTTTACTTTTGAATATGCTTACTACGGCCCTCGATAGATGACACTGATCAGTTAACTCACTCAAATGCAGACATTTTTTTTTTCAAGTCTGTGTGGATAAAAACTGTCAGTCTATAAAAATTTGCAGTAAAAAGGAAAATGATTTAACAATGGCACAAAAACAAGCATTCTAAAGATAAATACAATCATTATTCTTGATTTTGAATGCATTACGATATGTATATAGTTCAGGCTCAAATAAAGTCATTGCATAAGGCAAACGCTAATGTCAGTTATTCGCAATAATTGATTGCAACAAAATAAATATTTAATCAACAAGAATATAAATATGTTATTTTATCCAAAATTGCTTTATTGTTTAGTAGTTTACTGAGCTAAAACCATTTCTTTATTTTCTTTTCCTTTTTAACGACGGCAGTTTCAGTTTCTTCGCTTATATTTGTATCGTCGGTCTTCTTCGACTTGTCTTTGTCTCGTTTAATCCATTTTTTCTTCTCTTTCTTCTTTTCTTTCTTGGCCATGCCCGCGCGGGATTCGGCAGATGACAGAGAAGAGTTTTCGTCAAGTTTAGCTGGAAAAAAAAAAAAAGTTGTTATCAGTAAAAGAAAAAATGTTCCGAAAGAAGGGAGCAACCGGTCAATTAAGACCCTTTGTACACAAGGTTATGCAAGTATCCCATACCTAAGATGTGTACTCGTTGCGCACAGTCCGTACACATCGCTAAAGAAATCACGAGACCGGCGTCGGTTTTGGACATTTTAGATTTGAAGTATTTATTAAAACTCCATCAATTAATGCAAATTTACATTGTGGCATCAATTTGAATTAAATAATGAAAAGTAGTTTTGTTTAAACCATTATTCTAATAAATAAATAAAAGACCACCATTGGTTTTGAAACATGTAGAAATTTATTTATTAAAATAGTGGTTTGAACTGTTCATCAACCTAAGTAATGTCACATTTTGGAATGAACACATACACGCCGACAAGTCAACGAAATGTCAGCGACACGTGCATGTGCACAAACCTTCGTGCAGATGTATTACGGTAGTTGCAAAGATACTTAAATCGCCGAGTATCGGATACTTGTATTACCTTTCAGGAACTCATACAAGTACAAAAATCGATTTCTCGACAGAATTTGGCAGGAACGTAGAAATGATAAACAACAGTTGGAAATACCTAAACTAATAGTTGAATTCATCGACTATTAAGTCATAATGGAATGATTATGAAAATAAAATCAGTTAATTTGACTGATTGAAAAAGAAGGTGCAATACAATGATATGATAAAAAATACTTTGAAACAGAATTAGTTATGTATTTAAAATTTTGAAGACATTATTGATAACTGAAAGATTCAAAATAATTAATTTGGTTAATAATGCATTAATCTGACCATTGACAAATTTATGGTTGCAAACTATTGTAATTGCGAGGGGTCCCACTTTTAGGAGGGCCCCCGAATCACCATGAAAACGGTAAGTGAAATGTCTTTGCCTTTTGCATAATGGCCCTTCTCATTAGGTTTTACTGTGATAATAATTGTCAAATAGACTATAATTAATAAAATGTATTATATTGAATGATAGGTGTTTATGAAAAGAAACCGGAAAACAAAACCAGGGGCAACAGATAAAATTACAAAATAAGGCCTAGAAAAACTGTTAACTACAAAAATAGTCACTCAAAATATCTCAGTGCAGGTACAGGTACAGGCATACAGAAACAAAATATACTATAATATGAAGCTGTCCCTCGTCCCCCTGTCCCAAGACCCCCCTAAATGTTAAATAGACAGATCATCTGCATCATAAATTCGTCTATACATACGTATTATTCACTGTACGTATGGTGCAGGACCAACTTTAGGATCAATTCTCCAATTCCCCGTATTTGTGCGCAATATAACACACAATTTAACAACATCCACATTCTTCACAGCACTTTTTAAAAATATCGAACTGAAGTAATCTGTACGACCACAAATCTATGTACGAGTATAAAATGTATCTCCTATCCTGATCCTATCTTCTTCTTCCCCTTCCCCCTTCTTGCTATGTTTTTTCTTTTGTTAGCTTCATAAATAAAACACCCGCATTTAACCAATGTTAGGACAAGAATCTTTGTTGGTTTACCTTTTGTTTAACTTCCTGTATAAATAGCTGTTTGTTTCTTACAAAAAAAAATTATATGATATATTATGTACGTGTATGAACGACTTAATCTTCGTATCACAGTCACTCTCTATTTCCTTCAGTAATTTAGGGTAAGGGTGTCACCTCTGTGAGCGATCATCTGCTCGCGTATGGCCTGGTCCTCGCGGCGCTCTCGCAGGCGTTCGGCCTCCAGCGCGCCGACCACCTCATCACGTCGTACTACCACGGCCAGCAGGCGCTGCAGCAGTTGTTCCTCGCGCGCCTTGTCCGCGTCCGTCTTGTTCGCCTCGGGGCGCGCCATCATGCAGCGCAGCTGGTGCTCCAGGTCGCAGTGCTCCTCCTCTAGACGCTGCTGGCGGCGGCTGGAATTAAAATATTTCATCAGTTGACAATCTATAAAGAAGTCTTCGTTATCGGGAGCTATTTTAGGGATTTTACAATAATCGAATTGAACCACGATTAATGCGTTGGAAGGCAACTATGCTGATCATTACACTACCAACTATTGTAAGAACGGCGACATAAATTCATTATACATGTACTTAAAATAAGAATGAAGTATTTTTTAATTAGATCCGAAATTGTATTGTTTGATTGATTTGAGTTTTTGAATTAGAATCGTAAGTACATTACATCACATCACAACCAAAATTACATTTTTATACAGTTTACAAAAAGAATGTGCCCTTACTGGGGGTACCCCGTTCTAAGGCCGCATTGTAAATGGTTTTTGTTATAATGTAAACATAAATTTAGTTTAGTAATACATAATTGTTCCTTTAATTTTTTACTAATTTATCTCTCTTATCGCATAAGTGCATAATGATATTTTTAAGATTTTTAAGATTCAAATTTCCTAAGTTCGTAATAATTAGGATAAGACTTACTCATTTTTCAACACTTGTGATCTTTGGTAAACACAATTTTATTCACAAAAATTGGGCTACTTCAATCTTGACTACAAAACACACTCAACCAATTCCTATAAATAATGTTTTTCGTGGTAATATGATGACATTTTGAAGAAAAAAAAAAACACTTACATGTACATGAGCTCCGCCTGCCTGCGGAATAGTTCATTCTTCTCATTGACCAGCTCAAACAGCTGGAGCACCAGTTCATCGGTCTCCGCGTCGGGGGCCCCCTCGGGAAGCCCCTCTCCGCGGTCCCGGATGATCTCCTCCAGTCGCACGCCCTGGCGCTCCAGTCCTCGCTGCTGCTCCTCCAGCAGAGCGAGCTCGCGACGGATGGCGGCCGCAGACAAGGGCTGCACGGGGGCACGGCGCTGCAGCAGGGGCACTGCGGGGGCGGGGCCCTTGCGACGCTTCC
>JAHDVE020003370.1:0-42025 GCA_022606495.2 Halesus radiatus | reverse complement strand
GGAACTCAACTACTTCATCGAACAGCTCGGCAGACTCACTTATAAGAACGACCCCAATTATCTCGATAAGATATACAATATTGATATTCTCTCGGAAAAGGTGGCTGCCAGCAGAGACAGTATGGAGCATCCTCGAGTCATGCTTTTTGACGATATTAACAGGAGACTACTCAATGAGCCACCGGTCAGGGTGCTATGCCAGTACGAAAGAGAGCTCAAATACCTATTTCTAATGTACATCAACGAAAACTATTGGTCCATCACCAACAGCGATCGGTTGCTTTTGACATAGCGGGAAATCGATCTTCAAAATAAACGGATGACCGCAGTGTCCTTCGTGCGTTTCCTACGCGAGGCAGAGATCGTGCCCCATTTGATCAACATCGAGCACGTTGAGGAGTGCCTCTGCAGGGTCGTCCCACCCACCATGCCCAAATAAAACGAATTCTACTACAAACACTATCTCTCCGATATTTATTCGAAAGAGAGCGACCGGAACTCAGACACCAAACACGAAGGGGACCCCGGATTACTCTTCTTCGAATTTCAGTTCACAATAGCCAGAATCGCTTGGGAGCTACATAGGGAGAGTGAAAAGAAGATTCCCGAAAATATCGTTTCCAGCTTCATTCAGAATCATTTGCATTTGAGGACCAACGAAGAAATAAGGACCAAGAGTCTCCCTGCCTTGAACAAGAAGTTCATCCACAAACTCAACGATTACTACAGGAAATATTAAAAGAGTAACCAAGCCGGTGACGAAGGGCAAGACAGCGAATAAGAATAAGAGGATCAAGGGGCAGTTATTGGAGGCAAAAATCAAGAAATTGTTGAGCTGCCGCCTTGTGATATTAATATCCAGAATATCTACAAGACTCTAGATAAAGAGTTACCTTCCATGCCTCCACCTCCAGATACGACCAAAGATCCTGCTAAACCTGAAGAGAGAGTCATCATTGGGCAACAGCCGCCCCCACCACCTGTCGACAAAAACGCCAAAATACAGGTAAAGCCTCCAGCAAAAAAACAGCTAAAAAAAGGTGAGCCTGAGCCAAGGATCTTCAAATTTGCAGGACAGCCAGAAACCAAGCCTAGTTCTGAAGACTATTTTCAAAAATTAGCTTCCGAACTGGAATTCGCAACTAAACCCCTATCTTCTCTATAACGTGGAGTGATTCCAATGGAGCCATTCCCCTGCATTATTAGCGAGATTTTGTACCCCCCTGAAGTTCCTGAAGAAATAGTACCATATATAGAAGCTGCTATAAACAGTCATAATTAAAGCAACTTTTTTATGGCTTTAGAACATTATAACAAGGCATTCTAGAGTTGGCGCAAGGCAATCCATCCCAATGAGCTGCCAGCCAGTATTGAGTTGTTCTTTGAGTTCACAAAAGGAGGGGTGTACTCGAGTGCTGGCAAAGATGACTATGCTTTACAAAGCTTTTATAACAGCAGGCAATGGGTAGACACCAATAGGATGCAGTACTTGAACCCAGATCGAGCGTTGCCTTGGTGCGGACTAGGCTAAGTCTTTTACAACTGTGAAGAGTACGAGTTGGGCGTGAGGAGTTATTTAAAAGCACGCTAGATCCGCGAGTCTCTACTAGGTCTCGAGACGGTGGATACAGCAACTGTGTTGAACAATCTGGGGTGTTGTTTCTTCATGCTCGAACGAAATAAAGAAGCATTTAGCTACTTTAAGATTGCTCATGCCATATTTCAGGCAGAACTGGGTACCTTCCACGAACGCACCCAAACAGCCCAGGCAAATATCAAGAAGAGCAACAGAGGGACGTTTGAAAATATCCCAGCCTACAGAAAGCTCTGGGAAGTGTACGAAAGAGATCCATTCGGGAAAAAGAAGAAGAAGAAGAAAGGAGACAAGAAGAAGAAATGAATGCGATTGTTTGTACGTTTTTTGCATAAAATGTATTTATATAGACATATATCTAGAAATATTTAATATTTATAATTATAATTGTTTATGGGATAGATAAATAAAAAATAGTATAACTAAATTGATCATTTTGAAAAATATAATAAAAAAAAAACATATATTATTGAAAACGAAAAGAACAAATAGAAATAGAAAATTATGGAAAAAATTGTTATCAAAAAAAGATAAACCTATTCCGCTCCTTCACTTTGGACTCATTGAAATATTTTGGCTGTCATTGCTTCCTAGAGATTTATTGTTCTTATTATTTGACTGCTTTCTATACGTTGATTCATGGACATGACGGTCTTCCTCGTCATACTCAAGATTATAAGCATGTAGGTTTCGTCTAAAACGAGTATAATGATAAGGATTTGCCTTCAAATCATCGATTCCTGGAAAGATACACGCTTTGCTTGCTGATCTGTGAGTTGTCTTCTTGCGATGACTATGATGGTTGTTAAATGAAGGTAGAGTCAGTCGGGGACAGTTGTTTGGGGAGGGTTTATTTTTTTAAACAGATATTTTTGTATTCTCATCAGGTTGTTATTCTTGGGAACGGTGTTTTTTCGAAAGGTTTTTGAATAGCTCAAGTTTTTTAGTATACAACTCGGAAACTATTTTCTCTTTATTATTGAGATGAGGTTTATCTTCGAGAATAGGTTTTGAGGCCAGCATATTTATCATTTTCTTGACTTATTATTTTTAATCGTCGATTGTCTTCAGCAACTCTGGGTGTTTAGCCTTGAGGTGGTGATAGCGACCCAGGATCAAAGGACGCACGATGTCGAATGCGCCCATATTGACTATAATATACTAGGGCTTGATAAAAATCTGTGGTTAAACAGATGAATTATCCATAAAAGCAGATATTAAACTTTGCAATTGATCTGATTGTGGTTTAATTTACACATTATGAATTAAATAAAAACATGTAATATTTTAATTTATACATTTTTAAATAAATATTCAAGATCAGTTATACTTATATGCCAAGCACAAACTATGGAAACGAAATCTATTGGGAAAAAAAGTATAAATAATCTCCAACGGAAAGATTTGACTGGTTGTTCTCTTATGACTCTCACAAACATTTATTCAAGTATTTCATCGACAAATCCCATCGCATTCTTTACGCAGGCTGTGGCAACTCGTCTCTCGGCGAAAATATGTATGCCGATGGCTACCAAGACATCGTCAGTATCGATTATTCTAAATAGGTCATCAGACAGGCGCTCAAACGAAAGGATGCAATCAAATAAATGGTCTACAAATGCGTCGACATCACAAAAATGGAAAATGACTTCCCTGCTAATAGTTTTGATATCGTTATGGACAAATGCCTGCTCGACTCTATCTTATGTGGCTAAGATTTTTTGAAGAAGGCGATAACCGGCTTGATGCAAATCGAACGAGTCCTCAAAGTCGGAGGCAAATACATCTGCTTCAGCATCGGCTCCCCTAAAAACAGGAGGTTTTATCTGAAGAATAAGCTGGTGAAGTTCAAACTCGAATTCTTTCCTCTATCGAAATTCGATCAATTCAAGAACTGGACAGCTGTGGGAGAGCGGAAGTTGTAGATAGATGAAGTAGGAAATAATAGTAAGATCGATAGCAAAGGGGTGGTAAAGAATATTTACTGTTACGTATGCACGAAGGTTGTTGCAACTATCGAGAAGGCTGGAAAGGGCAAAGGGCCTGTAGTCCACTATGATAAACAGGATGACATGCAGGAGGTGCCTGGCGAAGACGAAGATAACGAAAATGAAGGGAAACCTTCACAAATAAATAAGTCTATGGACGGGAACGTTTAATAATAAAAAGAGAGATAGTATTAAAAAAACAATGATAATGCTCATAGCGAAGGTGTTCAAGAATAAGGAAATAAAGAAGAATAACAAGAATAATAACAAAAATAAGAACAAGTATAATAACAAGAAAATTCAGGTTAAAACAATGATGATAACTCAAAATAGAATGATGACAATGAAGAACAATGAAGTTCAATAAATGTTTGAATTCGATGAAATTCGAAGATTTCTGATTGATATTGTTAGCAATCATCTATAGAGTATTAAACCTTGTTTGTGTATCTGCATACTTAAATTTTTTAATATAATAAAAAATAAAAAATTGTTTATCTAAAAGCCATTTTTTTGATTGACTACAAAAATCATAATAAGAAACTCACAACAGAAAAAATAGGCTGATGGATAACGCGCTTTATATTCAGCTAACTTAGCGTGAACAGAGGCAGACGCGGAGAGAGAAGCAGGAGGAATACAAAAAATACTTGGACCTTCAGATGTAAAATAAACGAGGAACACATGTCTCCCCAACCGATAATCACAAACACGGCAGCAACAGTCCAAGTCCAGACCGATCTCTGCCCAACGAGAGTCGCCTCTACAGTTCTATGCCCCCAGACTATTTCCCTCAAATAAACTCACACAGTCGTAACGATACCACCAGAAGGTTGTCACCAGGACAGAAACTCGCCAAAACTGTAGTCCTCAGACAGCTCCTCGAAGTCAAATACGAAGATTACAAGGCGATCAGGGAAACAGGGAAATCGAAAAAATAATTGAGAAGTCGAGCAAGTCCTCCGAAGTATAACTTACTGGAAGAAATAAACCCCAAAGCTTTCAAACCCTTGACTGAGGGAAAAAGCATATTTGTTGACAATCGTGGGATGCCAATACAGGACCGGCGGAGTCGTCAGCCAGAAGAGTTTTAGAATGAGTTTATGCAAGATAGAGCACTGTAGTCAAGGGAAAACGAAACCGAGGGGAGGAATTAAGAATAACTTAAAGAATTGGATGAGGAATAGAAAGAATAGAAAGTGGATAAAAGAAGTGAAGAAGCAGAAGCAGCAGCAGACGAACCAGTAACAAATCAGAATCTTCTGGAGATAAACACTCTTATTTTAGCGTAGAAGCTCCTATGCTCCAAAAATCCCGACAAGCTGCAGCAGATTCTCCAAAATAATCAACACAGGTTTCTCACCATCAATAAACTTTTCTTCAGCAGCGATTCAGACAGCTAATTGAAAGCTGAGCTGCTACAACTTGCAACTCTGCTCTCTGAGGCAGTGTGTCCCCAGTAAATCAAGGCTCGAAAGTCAAAATTAATTATTGACGCTCGTAAACGCGGAAGTGAAGAGCTCGACGGAATCACGAATATGTTGAAGGACATCGATATAATTGTTAAACCCCAATAGGCAATGCTTAAATTAAATGGTACACAAATATCTAAAAGACGGCTGATCTCAGAAGAGAGACCATTGAAAACCACTGACAAACCTTCGTTAGCTCTGCGTGATCTTGAAGAACTACTTGAAGATTACTCTAGTCCCCATACTAAATATTGACCCATACTTCACATCAATCTAATTTAAAAAAAAAAAAAACATAGATATTAAATTATTTATAATTAACAATATATTTATAAAAAAATGATGTTGTTTTTGTAAACAAGGTTGCGAGACACTGGAGGAAATATAGCGAATCATTTCTTTATAGTGGCGTCAGTTGTTTTATTCTGCAATAATTATAGGTACTCAAAGGACCTGTCCAGACACTTCGAGAGGCAGATTCGGTCAGTCTGAGTCAAGCCGGTCTCGAAATTATTAAGGCATTTATCGGCACAGATGGTGGAATAATTTGTGAGCAATTTATTATCGAATAAGACACTGTGGCTAAATGTCTGTTCCTGGGGTTTTCTGCCAAACATTGTTCTATTAGTGATGTGCGTTTTGAAAGGCTTGTTGATAAGTTGGCTAACGTAATAAATAATATTAAAAAATAATTTGCAAGTTTACCTTTGAGTTATATAGATATAAATTAATGAATGTATATATTTTTAACATAATTTGTATCCATAATTATTTCTTTATCAATATTATATTTTAATAATTTTTATACAAACAAAAAAGAGGAATGCTGGACTGATTCTTTTTTTTTATTAAATATATTACGAAGCCAACTATAAATATTTATTTATAATTACCCAGAAATGCAATACACATATGTCCCCTATTATTTCTCAAAATGTTATAAATATGGATGTTAATATATTATACATTAATTTTATAGTACTATTATAATTTTTTAATGACAACTAGTAAATCGATTTTTTTGCTCTCAAAAGTTATACATTAAACAATAAAAATTCCTATTTTTTGTCAACATTATCTATCTTTCAAGTAATTATGAAGCATAACTTTTAGTAGTTTTGTCGACTTCACCAAAAAAACAGCTTATTCAGATGGTGAGAAATAGGAAAAAAATAATATTTGGGCTGTTTCTTGAATTTTTATTGTCTAGCAAAACAAGAGTTAGTTACAACTAGTTCTTTATAAATGTATCCCAAATAAATAGTATTTTTATATTGATCTGGTATTATGTAAACTTGAGATTAGCTTAATTTTAATGTTTAAGAAATTTCAAGATGCAGTCATCAGAATATTTGTTGATCCATTTACCCACAGCCCGGCACTGGCCAGAAACCTACTTATCACAATCTGCACAAGCCAATCGATGGCTGCCTTGAGCTACAACATCATCCCTTTCCTTTTTTATTCGCCAACATTCTATTGTACTATAAATGGAGCTCTCACCAAATGTTAAGAGTTGTCTGCCTGCCGTGAAAGCCCTGTCAACCAACACTCCGACTACGGCTTTGACTCTATTCCCATCGAGTTCGGACTATTCTGTGAATGGAGGCTTGCTGAAGCCACAGTCATGACAGTCATGATGATCGGGCATCTGGTCGGCGCTCTTTTAGCCTCCTACCTTTCCAAATATGCTAATAATCAGAGACATTTAATAACAATTCTGGCATACTCTAATCTCACTTGCGCGATTGCGCTGTTCAGTTTCTCACTTTGTTATACACTAAACACTGTAGCTGCCTCATTCTTCATCTGGAATATAGGAGTGGATCTGATAAATTCCTTCAACAACCTAATTCCAGTCACATTTTATCCATAAAAACTATCCAAGCGAGCGATGAGTGTGATGATCTGTTCCTGGCCGGTCTATTCGGTGTTGATGCCGACTCTCTATGGATTGCTTGGACACTGGCGTGTCTTTTGCTTTATATGCATAGGTATCCCTGAGCTATGTGTAGCTTACTCCCTCTTTCGGGATCGCAACCAGCTCGCCTAATACAAAGCCGAGCTCGTAGAAGACATTGAAGACGATCAATCAGAAAATTTAGATCACCTAAAAAATTCTCCATTATAACGAGAACTACTCGATATTGGATCTGCAGGTCGAATTAGTAGATCTAGCCTTCATATATCCCAGGAGGACGCAGGGTAAGCACGTGTATCTGGAGTGAATGGCGACGAAAACGTCACGTTTGGTGACATACTAATGAGTCCCTATTTAAAGACTATTCTTTTGTACTTTATAGTCTATGGAGGCTCGTGGGTGGCAAGTTTCGCATCTTTCGTAAGCATGGGTAAACTCAGCGGTAACATCTACATGAACCTCACGGTCCTATCAATCATTGAAAACCTCCTTGTGCTCGCTGGTGGTTTTTTGATTCATTTTTTCTAGGTCAAAAAGACTTTGTTGCGGACTTACTTCCTAATGGGATTAGCATACTGTCTTTACCAAGTACTTCCAAGCTTTCTGGGTTATCTCGTGGTGGTGCAGGGCAAGCTGCTGACGGACTCGACATGGGTGCTCCTGGCTGCTTACACCTATATGATAGTGCCGAAGAAATTCCTGCCTTTTGTGTTTTCGGTGAGGGCAATTTACAACCTGATGCTTTATGTTTTCCTGCCTTATACTCGTTACGTGTTGTAAAAGATTGGACTGACTGTTTTCGCTTTTGCAGGAGCATATTAGCTGATGGGGGCATTTATCCTGTATCACATGAAGGAAATAGCATTGGGTGATTAAAAGAAATGAAAGCAATAGGAATTGTTCGCAATTTATAAGGACAATCAATTTTATGCGCTATCTCAACAAAATGATTGATCTAAAAAAAAGGGTAGATAAGATATATTTTTTTAATTCATACAAACTTATGATGTTTATTTATTCGAGTCCTTTTTGTAAAAATCTATATCCCATATTCCCATAAAATTTAATCTTTTTTTTGTAACTTTAAATAATATTTTTGTTCAGTTTTTAATGTGTTGGTAAATTTAAATATGTAATAACCTTAGACATTTTGCAGGAACAAACAAGGACTTGTTCTTCTTGTTAAAAACATCAATCAATTCTTAATCTTTTTGATACTTTCTTTTTCTTTAGCTGCGATCACTGCATTTTGCTTCTGTTGGCTTTTAAAGCCGAGCTTGTTGCCTCCCACCAATCTGTTCAGTTCCGCATTTTCGTTATAGTTGGCTTTGAATACTTTCACCAACCCATCAATTTCGCCTTGGTCTTCCTTCCTGACATCAGTAAGTGCCACCACGGCTGCGGTCTTCTTATGCACCAACCTGCCGAGAGCAGCCTTGCTCTTCACGAAACAGAAAGGAATTTCTAACTTCCTGCATAAAGTGGGCAGCCAGAGGACGAGTTCAATAGGGTCCACGTTGGCAGCGATGACAACTAACTTGGCTTTTCTCTCTTCAACCAACTTGGTGATGTGGTTGAGGCCGAACTTTAAGGTAGGTACCTTTTTCTTCTCGACAGTCTTACCATCTTTTTTGAGCTGAGCTTCTTGGACGAGCCTGGCTCGCTTGGTCTTGTCGTCCTCAGGAGAATATTTTTTGAGAATATTGCTCAGAGAGGTGGCTAAAAAATATAAAGATAATACGTAAATAGGTACTGAGATTGCCGGCAAGAGTTTTAGTAAACTGATTGATGAGGGCGGGAACCTTGATTCTGCTCATAAGGATTCTCTTCTGCCTTTGAAGTATGACATACCTTGGCCATCTCACAAATCTTGTTAAGTCTCGCTTGGGCTGCAGGTCACCTCCGATTCTGAAGTTCTTGGGACGCTTCTCGAAGAGAGGATTCTGGACTTTCTGGACTTTGGTAACTTTCTTCCCTTTTTTTGCTTGTCGGACCATGATATTGTAATTAAGATTGTGTTGTGGTTATGGTGAGTATTATAGATATATATTATAAATTTCGGATTAATAGTAATTTATTATATTGAAATTATAATATATTTTTATCCTCAACAAATTCATATTTAGTTTTTGTACTTGTTAAAAAATATCATAACAAATATCGATCGGTTTTGAACATCTATGAATTGGTATCTATACTCTTCTGTATTGATTATAATATTGATATAAGTATGAATCCACTATCTAAAACCCTAAAATAGTAAAAAGAGATAAAATATAACACAATTTAAGGTTATTTCAAATGAGAGAGCATTTGGGTCTTTACAACTTCCCACTCAATAAACACAGTTTAGAGTATCCCTATTTATTCAGCTTTATTGCAAACTGTTTTATAAGCTGTTTATTCTCCGCACTTAGATTCTAGCATACAAATATATAAAGTCTGTTGTCTTTTTTAGGCACCTTCGACGACAATGACTACCTCTCTAAGTCTGAAGATTTCAATCTGACTCCTTCAGGACCTATCGGCAGGGTATTCACGTAAAGCAGAAAGAAATCCTTCTTCCGCTTCTACAGCTCTGGCATGTAAACAGGCATGAGCAGTTCAGTCAGGTAGTCCTCAAGTTTCATCATACTGCTAAAATCCTATTGAGTCAAAACTAAAAATAATTGAAAAATTGATTTGTTATTTAAAAGATATTCGATCAAGTTTTATTAAATTTATTGTGCAGAAAGTTTTTTTAAATCTAAAATTAAGAATTTACTTGATTTTTCTGAAAATCCAATCTTTTTTGTTAGACTTTCAAAAGACTCGGGAGTTGCTTGTTCGATCTCCTCTGATTTGGAGATCCAGCCTTGGAGATCGTCTACTGTCTCGATTCTTTTGAGTTCCTTATTTAGAAACTTGTGCAGCTCGTCTTTCCGATCCGCCTCCAAGATAGCCTCTTCTGCATTGAGAATGAGAGCGATAGCCATGTAGAAGACTACGTTTTTATTATTCTTCCTGATGAAATAATCGTACACCAGGTACACGAGGGAGACCTTGGTGTCCTTCGCGTAGAGGGTGATGAGCCACTGGGTGACTACCATACTGAGAAAGATTTAGTTTTTCAGAAACAGATAGTAAATCTCTGGTTTATGGAATTTCAGCAACATCTAGCAAAGGGTAATAGCAGAAAGCACATGAGGGAGTTCTTTACGGTCGGCTACCATACGTTGGACGAGCACTCTCGGAAAGACCTTCCGCATGAAGGCGTTGAAGTAGGCGTAACATTTCCGGAGCTCGAAGTCCTTTCGGTGAAACAGGACGAAAGGAATCATCACTTCCAGCATGCCTTGCTGGTAGTTGACTCCGTTGGACTTGCAGAAAAATGTTGCTACCAGTTCGAGGTTACGTCTGGTGCTCTCTTTTTGAAAGAATGGCTCGGAAGAGCGGGTTCTTAAGAGATCCTTTTTAAGAGTTCTAGAGAAAATAACAATTAAAGATTAATATTGTGATTGGTTTTGCATGTGCTTGTTTTTTGATACTCTGCCCCTTCAAATTCAAGATTCTGATCCCAGTTGCGAAATGCCTATGAATCTATGAATACATTTTAATCGTAGAGGATTGCCTAAATATGATTATTATTGGGTCTTATTGAGAGATGAATAGGAATGGGTTGTACGATCCAGTTGAGTTTTTGTTTTTCACGACTATTTTCCTCCATTTTTAATTTTTTGCTTTACTAGTATATATTTCTTTTACTCTCTTTTTTGTTTTTTACGTTTTATATATGTTATAATAAAACGAAAAATGTATATAATACTAATGAGTTATTAGTATTTTTTACTGTCTAATGCTTTACCTTTTTTAATACTGATTTTTATATAGACTTGTATAAACACTTATCCTATCCATTTCCAAAAATTAAATGTATTAAACGATATTTTCTTATTTATTTATATAGATACAGACGGTATGGTTCTCTTTATCTATTAGGCATGTTGATACAGTCTAAATGCACAAATTATTTTTAAGGCGGACTCTTCATTCAATGGTACGCCCTCCATCTAACTCAAAAGGCATTTATTGATTCTTCTGAAAATTATCAGTGCTTATTTCTCCCGACTTTGACACATTAGACGGCTAATCAACGTTGCCTCTGACGCTCTTTATTTGGTTCCTCTTTTCAATTAAGCCCCTCACCATCTGAACCTTTGTTTTTATATTGTTCCAACAGGTCATGGCTCCGAAAGCCACCGACAGGAATCCCAAGCCCAAAATTACCGCTATGAAAATGTGAATAAATAGGGCGTCATCATCACTAATTACTTTGTTAACTACGATATTCAATTGTTCGTGGCGTTGGCAGTAGCCTGAAGAACAACCTTTCACTCTCGAGCTAAACTTGAGAGAGAAGTTGCCAGGGGTAGAGAAGGTGCATGTCAAGGCGGGGAAGATCGGAGCTGTGAATTGCAGCATGATAAGTCTCCCGCTGTTGTCAGCTATCAGCAATGTATTATCCAAAGTGAAAGTTTTCGTAATGCTGCTCACATCATACAATGCTTAGCGTTGGAAGAACTATGGAGTTTGTAGATTTCTATTGACCCCAACCAGGAAAAACTTCATGCTAGACTCACCAATAAGGATTCCAAATCTATGGTTAAGCACTAGATCTCGAGTGTTGCGGGCAGACCTGAAGATGCGATTAACTTGCAACGAATCAAAGGACTGGACCTGGATTTCGACCATGTAGTCTCTCTTTTTGAGTTTATATATTACTTCGAGATATTGTTCAGAAGGGGAAATACGGATTAGATAGAAATATCCATCAACCGGGATTTTCGGCTGGTGGAATTGGTGTTATTCTGTTTTGATATCGAAGGTGACGACTCCCTTTTTTTAATCGAGGAGATAGATCGTATTTCCTCTAGTGTCCATATCGACAAACCTTCCCACCCCATCAAACCTGATTTTCTTGCCCTTGTCTAAACTGTTTAAAGGCTCGAAGATTTCAAGTGCGTTATCACTCATTAAATAGAATTTGTTAAACAAGTAGAATATTTTGCTTACGTTCCTGACTTCATACAGCTTTAATTCTTCCAAGAAGGTGGACTAGTTCAAAGATATAAGATAAAGGGCTGACCCATCATAATATAAAGCCTCGTCCTTGGCGTTAATGAGCAGTTTAGCTGGTTTGGAGAGGTTGCGCTGATGGGTCAAAGTTATATTTTATTTTTGGAGCGAGTAGCTCAGCAGGGAGCCTGCCCGTGTAATAGCCAACAGGAGTCTCCTTGTGTGAAAAAGCGAGATGTGAATGATTTCATCGGTTTCATCAATCCCAGAATTTCCAGAGGCCGCAATGCCCTACTTAATTTTCATCGGTATCGAACTGCATGCGATTTCTGACTTGTTTATCTCTGCCTGGTTGTATATTTATGTGGATAATATTTTCTCGGTTGGTGTTTTCGCCGATGTCCTGATTTTAAGTCTAGTGTTTTGGTTGATGACCTCTGTGGAAAATGGCTCGAACTATTATTTGATAGTTTAGGGGGTAATTTACCACCCCATTTCTCCACAGATGATTTTGCAAACAAGGACGAGACTGATAAGATATTTGGGCTGCATTTGGATGAGAGTCAAATAAATTGAACAGAAAAAATATAAATAAATTATAAATTAAAGATTTGTAAAATCCATTCTCCAATAATATTTGAAAAGCATAAAAAATATAAATAAAAAAAAAGGGAGACAGATATTAAGTATATCATATACTAAGAAGTAGATAACCTCTATTATAATAATATATCGAGAAACTAAAATTATTAATAGAATAGAAGAAATTCACTAAATGTATTATTGAAATATGAAGAGTTCACTGACAAGACAAATTCTTAAAGTTAAAAACCTTGAAAAATGAAAACCTAAATAAGCGAGTGAGTTACTTGTTATTTTCTTTAACAAAATCCTTCGTTATTTATGTTATTATTCTAGTTGATGATAGAACACAACAACTGATATCAGCTTTCGGCACCCATCGACCAGGGATCCAGAACCAAATATAATGAAGAAGAAGAAAATAAAACCCACATAAACGTTAAATGATGGAAAAAGGATGTATAAAATTATGAATTGTTCAATCGAATAATTACTTAAAAGATATTTGACCAACCATTTTTATTGAGGAAAATGTTTAAATAATAACAAGAAGAATTTTCAAAAGAAAAACCAGCAGACTACGGATCTGATATCCTCCGTTTATTTTCGATATTAAAAAAGAAATGATTATATTCAGATAAAATACTATGTTGTTTATATGTCTTTTTAAATCAAGAAAAAATAGATTTTGATAAGATCCTAAAAGTGAGGTATTTCTGTGTTTGAATGCTTTTCCATCTCATGTTTGTTTCATACGTCTATTTGTATTCATCTACCTTATCAGACATATATTAAGTAGCCTCATTTTGCTGTCAATAGATTTTGAAGGCCTTAGTTAAAATTTTAGATGAACAATTAGAATAGTTCGCGTTGGAGAAAAGTAAGTTATTATCATTTTTTTATTTATAAATTAGTAACTTTACCTGTTTCTTTTCCATAATTTTTAAAATAAACTACTTTTACAATTACCATGAAAATAACCCCTTCTATTAAAACAAACAAGGCCAAAAGAACTCTAAGTAAACATATTCCCAAACCCTAGCAATAGGTAATTTCCCATTCATCCCGATATTTTCGCCAAAATTGATAAGGAATCTGTTTTCCAATATCTTATTTTTGTTATTCCAAATATTGGATTCTTTACTGACCAAATAATAAGAAAAAATAGAAAGATAATAGAATCAAATAATAATATCTATAAATACATATGCGTTTGGAACATAAGATAATAACTACGATAACAGCACATCATATAGAAAACGAGTATATACAGATTCCTCCAACAGAATGATAGCGAAGGGCTTCTTTCATTTGGAATAGAGAACCAAGATCTAAACATCCTGTATAGTATAGATACTCTGGCGTTCATCGATTAAAAAATAACTCCCCTTATTTATTGTGCTCACTATGGTATTACATTGCATCATAACATAAAAAGACTAGTGGAAGACCTAGCAATAAAATATAATAACCGATTGTGGAATTGTGGAATTCTACAAATCGAATAAAATAACAAACAAGACATTATTCAATCTAGAAAATATAATGCTTTCTTAAAACATAAAAATATTTTAAATGCATTTATAGACATGTTTCTAATTTTTAAAATATATATATCAAGAACATAGGTAAAACCTAACTTGCAAGACTTCTCCTCAAAAATGCTTTGATAGACATCGACTTCTAATCTCAACCCAATCACCACAACGCATTAATCGTGGCATGCATGGGTGCCAACTACGAAATGGTTAAACTCCTACTAGATACTGGAGCAGAGGTCAACAAACCCAACATCTTTCATCAAACCCCGCTCGTTGCCATTATCAACAGACTCATTGAGGAGGTGGGTTCTTTCGAGAACAAGCGTATCTGCTTTCGAATCGCTGATCTCTTGGTCATGCGAGGAGCTGATGTAAACTGGTTCATGGACAAGCAGAAAGGATACACTCTCCTACATTATCTATGCTCGCTCGACATTCAAATGACCAAAGTATAAAAGGATATCAATTATGAACTGATCAAATTTATAATTAATAAAGGGGGAGCAGATGTCAACTTGAGGTGTTTGGATGACAAAAAAGCCGAGGATCTGGTGCTGAACCACTGCAACATGACCGCGATTCTGGAGCTGCTCTTAAGAAAGAAAAAGCAGCCTTTATAGGCAAATACCTACATGTAAAACAGATCTCAAACGAAGAGTGAGAACTTGATGATGTTGAAACGTCAAAATGTGTTGGTTTGGGATATGGTGGAAGAGAGGGCAGACACCAACATGAATTTAAAGTTTAAATCGCCGAAAGCTGAGTAGCCTGATGAAAACGAGCTTCCGAGTCGAGGATGCTACGAAGAAAACAATCAAATATGGTCTATCTGGAATATTTGGACGAGAAACTAAAAAAAGCGAATTACCAATAAAAAATGAGACAGTCAACGAAATATTATGGGAAAAGTATAGTAATTCCATTATGTGTAAATACTTTAAAATTATATATTTATAGAAGATAAATACATATATTTATATCTATTATTCTTTATTTTTCTTTTATTTATTGGATAAAGTTGGAAAATAATGTTTTACTTTACAAAAAATGGAGGGTTTGCTTAATTAAAAAATAAACATCTATACATCTTGGGTTTTATATAGTTCATTTAGTGGAATATTAAGCCGTCAAATCTTTCTATTCCTCTTGCAAGCCATGCCTGTGATATTTGTCTTTGGCTCTCTGGCTCCAATTTCGCAGACACATCCTCATAAGCTTAGAATAATAGTGGATCACCGCCACATCCTCCGATTACTGCATCGAAACGATCCGACTCATACTGTTCAGGAACCTTTGGACTGCGATGCTTTTACGCAGTAGTCTTTGTTTTTAGTGAAAATTGCCTTGTGAGGAGATCGCCGCTTTTCCATGACTCTATTAATAAGAGGTAAAAAAACTCTTGGCCCTCTGCAAGATGCATTTTTGGGATAATATTTCGAGCTAAACTTGTGAGTGGCTTGTTAGGATTCCTTGTTGTAGTGTCTTTTGGACGGCAGAAAGCCTGAGTTTCCGTTCAAGAACATTCTGCTTCGACCGTATTTGAATTTCCTTTTTGGTCACCTGTAGAAACTTGCAGAGCGATGACTTTGCTCGAATCTGATTGAGTTGATTGAGAACTCCGTCAGATTTCAGTCTGTGTTTCTTGCCGACCATTGCCATGCTTCTCCACAATATCATGAATTTAACCAGAGATGTCACATAAAAATGATCTTTTGCTGTATTTAATTTGGTTTGGACTTACTTCAAAAATAACTTGATTTTTCCGAATCCCCATAACTTATTCTTCAAACTATATCCATTATAAATTGTGCTTGTTAGAATTCGCTCTGATGCATTTTCAGCACCTTCTTACTTGATTACATCTAAGCTTTCCCTGAACCTCGACAATATTTTGCCACGTACCAAATTTCTAAGCTTGGTTTTTTGGCGGCAAAGCATAAGGTTATCCAATAATTTCTGAAAGACAAGTTTCCGTCGAGAACTCCCAATAACTATGCATCTCGTTGCGAAGACCCCTTTGAACTGTCTCTGTCTTTTGTAACTATGGAGTTTCTGGAGTGATTACTTCAAGCAATATTTTCTGGCACGCCTACTTATATTTTTTATCTTCTATTCGACCTATACTTCCTCTGCGACCCTCTCTATCCTGATTTTGGAGAGCAAACTAAACAAAAATTGTTTTTGCTTCAAGTTGAGAATACTTTCTAATAGCTCTATTTTAAGTTTTGTCTATTCAATGCATCTTCTGGATATTTTGGTAAAAAAACTGAACATCCTTTTTAGCCGGTAGCTGCATGCCTTTCTTAAATGGTATGACTCAGTCAGCCTCTTATTCCTATACTCAACCATTCTCCCAAACGAGAATCTAGTAGTTATCTTCGCCATGAGTCTCGCAATTCTATTTACACCCGTAGTGACTCGCCATCTTTCAAATATGGTTTGAATTTTAAAACTGAATTTGCTCAGACTGGCCTCAACAAACTCCACTTTCCTTTGGTAGAGCATGTGCTGAAATAACGATCTGAATGTTTTTTCTTTGAATTTTCGGAAATTATAATTACATGCCTTTTAATTTCGATTTCTTTTGATTGTTCTGTGATGATGATAACATCTGAATGCCTCGAAAGCTTTTTTCTTCAGACTTTTTTTTCCGACAATATCGAATTCCTTGATTTTCTTTTCAATGTGAATTTTCTTTTTTTACTTCTACTGTACACTTTCCAACCATTTATTAAAAGAGGACCTTTTCTGATTTTGAATTATAAAATTATTGATGAGATTTCGCTTGCCAACTTATTTTACTTTGATATCTCTATATTGTATCCACCTTGCCAACGCCTGTCTTAAACATCTATCTGTAGAGTATTTCGCCAAATCTTTTTATTTGGCTCTTTCGTTGACTGCCTCTTCCTTCATAGCCATTGCCACTTCTTTGAATGCCAGAAACACCTTCTTTCTCACTGCATTTTAATAATTTGTTCTAATCGATACGGCCCATTTGGAGTGTTATAGCAGTTTCGCAAATATCATTCTCTGAGAGTTCCGCTCTTGAAGTCCGAACACATGTTCTAAAACTCCGCCGTCTCTGCTAAGCACGGGTCCATAGACTCCTATCAGCAGCTGCACTTATTTAGCTTTCTTGTTTTTGCTGAGATATTATAGTTTAGTTTTAACATCGGAAGGCATCTGTGTGAGCAACAATTGCAAAAGAAAGTCGATGCATATATTGGAATCTAAATAACCGTAGTGACGCTACTCTTCGCATGCCTTGTTGAGGGTGAGAATCGTCCTCAGCACCTTTAACGTTTTCCGTTTCAAAAATAAATTGCAAGTGTTATCTGCTAAAAGAGATTTCTGGTTTTCCAGTTTTATGATTGCGGCTCCAACTTTGATCAAGTTGAAATATTTCTGCTTAGATTTATGGCGAAAATGTTTCAGTATCTTCTATATTTTGGTTCTTGCTTCATCGTGGATCAGATTAGTGGCTCGAAGTATCAGAAATACTTTGGTCTTTAGGTTGATGTGATACGCGACAATTGCCCTTTCCCGCATTAGTAGTTATTCCTCTTACTCGGCTTGCAAGTCTATTGTTTATGTTCGGTTGTGTATATCCGAATGCTCTTTTGAAATTATGAGTCTGGAGACTAATCCTTTGAGGGATGTTTATTGAGTCTTGTTAAATTGCTGGGAGCTTATTATTTTTCGGTTGGAAGGAGGCTAGATGTTCTCTTTGTTGTTACTATTTATCGTGTTGTACTAGTAAATCAACGTGCTGTTGTCATTGATCGTGCGATTCTTCGGATCTCCCAAAAATATGGTCCTGTCAATTTGGATACTGCTTTGGTCGAGAATATTATTCTTTTGGCGGTCGAGTAGATATTTATTTTTATCGTTTTTCTTTTCTGCGAAATAATGTTTTTTCTCGATCATGTCAGAAAGGTCCAACTTGGTGGCATCTCTTTGGGTTGATTTGACCTTACTCTTCAAAGGGGCGCACTCAAGCTCTGCATTGAAGTCTGAGATTTCCTCTGAAGTTGGTCTTATGGACTTATGGGAGTTCCGAGTTTTGGAACTGGGGTTGTTCTGTATGCTGGCTGTCCTCTACCTGCTGTTGATAGACGAAGTTTCAAGCGAGTTGTGTGCGTGGATGTATGATGTCCACTGCTCCTTACCGCTGGGTTAATATTTTCTGGCGAGTCTGAGAATGTAGTTGTAGAGTCTGGACTCTGCCGTGGCACTCATGCCGTGGGACGGCAGTACTTAGTTGTAGGCAGAAAGTATTTTGAGTAGATTAAAGGCGGAACAGGGATTGATCTGCAACTATTCTTTGTATTTTTCTTGTGCTCGGTCTAGGATTTATTTGACGATAGAATGTTCTTTGTCGGTTAATCTATCCATCCTATCTTTTTTGTTTAATTTTTAATTATTACGATTTTAAAAATTAATAACGAACAGATATATTATTTTTTAACATTTTTCATAAAAAAACACTTTGATACCAATATTTTTTTTATTACCTCATTCATCTACTTATAAAATAATAATATAAATCAAAATCAATTATGATTCTACTCATATTTTGTTTAAGCTAAATAAAATTTAAGTGATACATAAACTATTCAATTCTATCAATGGAAATGAATGATGATAGTTAATCATAAGAATTTATCGTCATTAGGTATCATATTTTTTTATTCACAAATATTATTCTACACTCACTGATAGTCAATAAAAAAGAATGGAGCACTCTGACTTCTAAAGACCTCAAACGGCACCACAAATTCAGAGGTTCATCACCTAAATACACTAATAGAAAGTCGAATAACCAGATATTAATGATCCAATGGTTATTGTCAAGTTAGATCAACAATACCCTGAACGTCCTTTCGTAATCTGTCGTAAAGGTTCTTTTTACGCGATTTACGCTGCCTTTGTATCCTCAAAAGACCTCCTCAAGCTTCAACTTGTCGACATCAAGACAAAATTAGTCATTTCTAGTGGCGAGTTTTAGGATAAAGACATCAATCGAATGATGCAGCTGACCTTACTTGACGACAACCACCTGGTTGGCTTTTTCGGAAACAGACGGCACCTGAAGACAATCAATATAGACAGCATGACGATCGAGTCGACTACCCGCGTCAATGGAAACTTCCAATCATCCTTCATCACATTCCCAAAAACTGGAATCCTGTGCCTCGTCCGATAACCCGGAGAAGTTCGCTATTATGATAACACTCTGAAGCGAATTCATACTGCGGAAGCCAAAGGAGCTTATCACTCAGATTCTGCCCTCAGACATCTGAAACCCGAAAGTAAGATCAATGGCAAAAATAAAGTTCTTTGCAATTTTAACAATGCCAAACTGTTCTATGTTAGTTGTAAAAACAACAAACCAGAATAAATTCCCATATTCAAGGGCGCTTAAAGATTATCACTGGTTTGGGAATACGAATAAAACAAATATTTCCAGTCATCCAACCTATTATCCGCCGATATCAGCTGCAGAACCGTGGAAACACCCTTAACAAAAGATGAAACTTGGAAGATTTCCAAATTGCCAGCACACATGGCTCCGAAATTCGGAGAAAAGCTGTTTGGGTGGGAGAACGGGATCTTAAGAGTAATTGAATCTTCTAAAGAGGTCAGAATGATCTTGGTTGACTTGCGTTTTAGATATACTGTGGCTGACGTTGTTTCGAGGAGGATTGTTGGATTCAACTGTGCATACGAAGTTCGGGAGTCTGAAGGAAGATTGCTGGTGATTGTCTGGAATAAGGGAGCTAAGTAGATGGGGATCGTAGTTTTCGACCTAAGGAGGATAAGTTTGCTGATACATTTGCTTCGACAGACCACTAAGTTTACTTTGAGTCGAGACCAGATTGATAGGGTTCTCATGATTATTAATCACGATGATTGATACCCGATAATCATAATATATATATTTTGTAAATATAGATATATTTTCTTCTGATGAATATATACATACTAATGTATGGGATAAATTTATCTCATAAAAATAATCATTTTAAATGAATGTCACCCTTTTGCTCGGCTTATGATATTTATTTTTTTTAATATTCTTATTTATCGATTTTTTATAAAATGAGTCAAATTAAATTAAGGGAGAGTTAAAGTTTGAAATAATAAATTATTTAGTTTCTTTGTAAAAAATGACAGTCGAATTTATAGAAAAATATGCCCTATTATCGAAATGAGTTGGTAATATTTTATCCAATAAGTAAATATTATGACAATGGCTGTAAACTAAAAAAAATAATCGGTACGATGCTTAGTTTCATTATAAAAATATAATCGGAATTCAACTTAATTATCAGATAGTACTCAACCCGGAAGGCCTAACAATGCTTAGAAACTCCTCTATGCTAACTATATTGTATATACAGATATAAATTGTTAGAATTTAGTTTGTCAAAAAAATATTGATACTTTAACCATCTTGATCTTTGTCAAACTCGTCAATCATCGCTCCTAACTCTTCTTCAGTCAGAGTCTAGCCAAGTTCCCTCGATACTTTTTTGAGATTCCTTAAAGATATCCTCCCTGTATTGTCTTCATCAAATAGTTTAAAAGCTTTCATGGCTTCTTAGATTGGATCTCGTTCTCCATACTTCTTCCGCACTAGTTATTTAAATCATAAATGCATATACAGATATATTATTTCAATGTCGTATACTGATATCGATGAAGTCGTCATAGAGAACTCTTCCTGTATCTTATCTGTCGTATTCTCGAGCCAGCTGAACCACCTCGGATTTCTTGATGTCGAAGCCCAAAGCCCTGAGTATGACTTTGAGTTCGTGGTAAGATATGGAGAGAGTGTGTTCTGTATCAAACAAATCAAAGGCTTCTTTAATCTCGATTTCTTGATCTTCGGATAGCTACAGTCTTTTCTTTCTTGGTTTGCTGGCTTTCGGGGAATAGTCGCGTCTCTTCATAAAATTATTATGTTTTATAGTTTGTAATATATATTGTTTTTTTAAATAATACTTTTAAAAAACACACAATTTTATAACGTCTTTTTTTATATCATACAAATTGTGAATTCGATCGAACATTTTATATTCATAAAAATCATTGAAAAAAACATGATAAACATGGAGAACGATTAATAAAAAAGTCAAATGTCAGTTTTTCAATATAATAAATTGTTTGGATTAAAATTCGACCGAATTACATCAGGCATAAAAAACTTGCTGCACAGGTTGACTTCCTGGAAATCCAAAGTTGTTTGAGTTGGTTCGATACCAAATGACAGTCAAACATTCTTAATGAGTCAGATTCACTTCAAGATGGTTGATTCCAAAAGCACTCCCGCCACCCAACACAATGGTAGCGAGTTCTTTGTCGACTTCAACGAAGTGGTCAGTCCAGGATTTTTTGTCCCTAATAATTTTATGCTTGATGGATTGGTTAGCATTTGGCTGGCGAGAGTTGTCGATGAGAGCCGTAGCTAGGGCTTACCCATTGGTATGGCAAATAAGCAGGTTCAGGGAGTTGACTTGACTGGCCTGACCATTCGTGGAGAAAAACTATTATATTTCTTGGCAAATTTGAGCCCATGTCGACTCTTTCGAAAATCTCTTTCGGATTTATTTTATTGCAATTGGTTGTTGTTGTTGCTGCATTGCGTTATAAAAAATAAGGTAAGTTTTATTTTGCAATAAAGATATATAATAGCAATGACCAACATAAACCTTATTTGATACAATTAAAATTATTACAAGCCATATGTAAAGGGAAATATTACCGCTAAAAAATTATATATCTAATTATCAAATTATTGATAAAAATATTGTTTGGCATTTTTCTGTATTCTTCTCACATTTATTTAAAGGTAAAACTTGATAAAATAAACAGCAATATGGTCATAAAATTTTCAATAGCGGCGGAAATCAATTTTTGTTGAACAACTATCACAGTTGCAGTGAGATCCTTTTGCCGACCAGCCATCGCGGCACCTAATGTTGCTAAGGTTACCACTAATTTTTTGGCAATTTGAGCCATTCCAATATGTGCCTTTGGGACAACTGTTCCCAGTGTTCAAAGTAACGCAGGCGAAGCCAGTCCAAATGTAGCCCACGGCACAATTAGAGTTGATGCTGACGGTGACGCAGGACTGTCCGTTCCAAACTGTATTTGACGAACATTGTAGCTGACTGTTATAGCTGCAAGTAGCGCCATCCCAAAAGAGATTCGGTGGGCAGATCGGGATGAATGAAGAAGTCTGAATACAGTTTAGTCCGTTCCAAGAAGTGCCAGTGGGGCAAGTTGGGCAATAGTAATTAACACAACTTGATGTAACACAAGTAAATCCATTCCAAGTGGTGTCAGAAGGGCAATTGCTGGAGATAAGCACGCAAGATTGTCCATTCCAAAAATAATTGGAAGCCAGGCATTGGCAGGTTGCTCCATTCCAAACGGCAGTGGAGCCACAAGTTTGGGTATTTGGGGTGCTACTATAGGCACAGGTGACACCGTTCCAGTAACTGCCGGGATTGCAGTTGTTGGTTGAAGCTGTTAAACAAGTGTTCCCATTCCAGGTTTGACCAGTCGAGCATACACACTGAGAACCGTTCCATATAGAGTTAGAAGGGCAAATAACACAATTGGTTCCATTCCAAGACGAGCCTGAGGGGCAGTTATTCGTAAACGGCACACAAGACGCGCCATTCCAAGAGGATCCTGGGGCGCAAGATGTGGCTGTCGATACACAAGCCGCACCGTTCCAAGAGGATCCTGGGGCGCAAGATGTGGCTGTCGATACACAAGCCGCACCGTTCCAAGAGGATCCTGGGGCGCAAGATGTGGCTGTCGATACACAAGCCGCACCGTTCCAAGAGGATCCTGGAGGGCAATTAGTATTGGCTGAGACGCAGTTTCCTCCGTTTAAAATGGAGGCCGTAGGGCAGCAAGCAGCTACATTCCAGTTTGTACCGTAAGGGCAGCTGGCACAGAGAGTCCCATTCCAGATAGTGTTCGAAGGGCAGTTCGTTGAGGGGACGCAGCTATAACCATTCCATGTTGTCCCAGCCTGGCAATTATTTGGGCCTGAGCAGCTGGCTCCGTTCCAGTTGAGACCAGACGGGCAGAGAGGCGTGGTGGTTGATGTTCCCACACAACTATATCCATTCCAGGTTAAACCGTTGGAGCACTGCGTACCAGTGGAGGTCACTGTACAGCTATATCCGTTCCAGTTTCCAGTACTGCAAATACACTGTGTTCCCGTCCAAGTGGATCCTCCTGGACAAGTAGCAGTGATAGAAGTCTGACTTGTATAAATATCGCAGTTGTTGTTGTTCCAAGTGTAGCCAACAGGACAGGTGGGTGATATGCTGGCACTGATGCATTGCTGTCCATTCCAATAATAACCAGTTAAACAATTAGTTGACGAGGAAGTGACCGGGACGCAGTTCTGGCCATTATAGTAGTAGTTTGCGGGGCAATTTGTGGTTCCTGGGGCAGTGCCAACTATGCAGCCGTTGATGCTGCTGTAGTAGTAATTTGCTGGGCACAAGGGAGTTGTGGGATCAACAGTAATAGAGCACCCTTAGCCATTGGATGAAGTTCCCGCCGGGCATGTATTGCTGAAACCACTTGAGATGCAAGCTCCAGCTGAGGCGACATAAACGTAACCTATGGAACAAGCAATTTGGGTTGTAGAACTGCTAATAATGCAGCTTTGGCCGTTCCAAACATATCCAAGATTGCAGAACGCAGTGTTGGAAACTGCATTGTTTGGAATACATATATTGGAAATGGCATTGAAAATATAGCCCGAAACACATATGACACTGTTGGAAAAGGTACTGGCACAGGATACTCCGTTCCAATATTAGGTGGACGGGCAGAAAGTCTGCTGAGTATTATACGTGCAGTACCCATCAGAACTTAAAACATATCCAGCCTGGCATGTTGTTGAAACTGAAGTAGAATAGACACAACTAAGCCCATTCCATTGATAACCGGATTGACAAGTAGGAGTGGGGTTAGAGTTGGACACTGTAACACAGCTTATTCCGTTCCAGTAAAAGCCAGTCGAGCACACAAAATTTTGTCCGTTGGTGGATGAGCAAGAGACGCCGTTCCAAAAACTACCTCCTGTGCATGAATTAGAGTTGGAGCTGCTGATGCAAGAGCTGGAGAGAGTGTTCCAACTCCAACCATTAACGCATTGCGGAGGGTTTGAGAGATAAGGAGTGCAGGAGAGGCCATTCCAGAAGCTGCCGGGACTACATTGATTGGTACCGGATAGAACGCAGCTGATCCCATTCCAAATATAAGCGGCGGAACATACTATTGGATTGCTAGCCAATACACACTGTAGACCATTCCAGTATAGACCAGCTCCACAATTGTTAGTGTTCCAGTTGATAATACAGGTCTGGCCGTTCCAGGTGTATCCACTGGAGCATGCGGTGCTCGTAGTTAAGCAACCATTGCCAGAGGTAAAGCAGGGTTGGCAGGTCCCTGACATTCTCTGGTACCCGTAGTCACAGATGCACAATCCATTGACCATAACAGTATTGCTCCCGCTGCACGTACAAGATGAGCCCCGTCTTTGAGATCCGCCGCTGCACGAATTTTTGCAAGACCCCCCCACTTGGATATAGTCATTTTGGCAGGCACAGCGAGAACCGCTCCAGATAGACCAATCAGGGCATTTGAGTTTGATGTCAGCACTTACAAGCAGTGCCAGAAGTGCTATCAATAGAAGTGACTTGTTTAACATTTATAGTGTATTGTAATTAGTACTAAATTAGTTTTAAATAAATATTTTTATATGCATAGATGTTTTATTAATCGTATACGGCTTAAATAGATACTTATTAAAAAATTTTTGAAAAAAACGGAACATTATGGAATAGCACTGATAATACAACCTTTTCCCTTCACTTCTCAAAAATAAAATATGGCTTTTCCTTATCGGTAGCTACTAGTATATACTTTTTGTACCCTATACAAATATTTTCGATAAAATCATCTATTCCAGTAGGTATTGCGAAATTATTGTTGATTTTTTACTATTTATTTTTCATTACTGTGTTTTTTCCAAATAATTGTTGTCAATATTGTTGTAATATAAGTCAAACTCAATAAAAACGGGAAGAAAAGCAGGGTAAAGCTTTTTGGCAAATACATACATTTTATTATTCACGTCTCTTATGTTTTGTTGTCAAACAATATACATCAAGGAAAGTGTGTATATTTTTATTGTTGGCTCGAGGTCACAAAAAAAAATATTGTATAATGCTCAAAAACCTTCAGTAACTGCGGATTTACATTTACATAAGATTGAAACACATTTATAGCTATTATTCCATATTTTTGACTTGGATAACAAAAAAATATCTACTGAAATAATATTTGAAATAATTTATATTTTTTGTAAAACCAAACGATGTTAGGATATATTATCTTATGATGAGACGATTATATTATATTTTCCAATTGTTATTTTTATGATTTAGGAAAAAAAAAACTCAATTGTTTCCCTTTCCAGATTTTAACATTTTATTTGCTATTTATTGCTTCATTTTAAAAAGTTAGCAACGTAATTTAATTTTAAAAAAACATCTTGGTATTTTTCTTTTTTATTCATTTGACGATTAACTATACAGAAAAAGACCATCATTTTTTTAATCAGAATTCCAAACAAAGGAATCAATTATAATATCGAATACTTAAGAATTTATCTCAAACTCGTCCTTACGAATCATCAACTCCGAAGCTATGATGATAATTAATAAACCAAAAACAATCGAGCTGCAGGATATACTTGTCACAATCTACTCCACCTTCAGTTGGCTGGTCTCAGAGACTTACACCGATTTCATATTACCGCTATCTCTGTTTGTTGGGGAGAATGTCTTGATTTCGATATTCGATTTTTCGCTCTTCTTTGGATCCCCCGACAACCACTCCATTCTCCCTTATTCCTCGGTGCCGTGGTTGTTCGATAGTTTAGCTCTTCTCAACCCCACCAACCGGTACGTTGCTATCCCCATCCTCAGAGTGATTTGTTTGTTAGTATCTCTTTCCGTTGTGGCTCTCAATGTAGTGTGCACTTTCTCACTTTTTTTCAAGTTAGTCACCAAGAGACCCTTTCTCTTGTCATCAGTCTATCTGCAGCGGATCACCCGAATATTCGCAGTACCATTGTTTCAGATAATGTTCTTTGAATTTATCAACTAAGACTCTCAGTTGCTCCAATACGGCTGTTTAGCTTCCATTCTCCTGTTGATACTAAATCTTTGCCTTTATTCAAAATTCTACTTTTCGCCTGTCCACCAGGACAACCCCTACTACACTATTGACACCCAAAGGGAAACCTACTCAGATATAATTTTGGCATGCAGAGTAGGGCTGATAGTAATATACGGAGTTAACTATCCAGTAGTGTGTTGCATTCTCTGCTTGCAACTGGTCGCCGTTTTCGGATTTCCCGAGGCTGTTAGAGACGTTGGTGCGGAGTCAATTCAACTTTTGCCTTCTTAAATGAATCTGCTCACTTCCCTTGTACTACTTCTCTATTCTCTGCTCACTATTCCTGGTTTAGTTATCTATTTCTGGGCCATTGGGACAGGAGTACTTGTTTCCTATAAAATCCTCAGAGTTTTCGCATTTAGACACTCTCTAGTGAACGTGGACACTCTTGATTGCCGGGACAGTGGCGAGAAAAATTTGATAAAATTCCTCAACCAACTTTCCGAACTATTTTCGGGAAGCGACCTTTACTTTTTTAGGAGTGCTTTCGCATTGACTGCCAACCACCTCCAGGACTGTAAGTCTCAAGCCTGCCTGATGAAAGCCAAGGCTCAAGAACTCATACAGGCGACAAAAACCGCTACTCCTGATGATAAAAAGCGAATCACCGAAATTATCGCGGGGTACCTGGAAGGTGTGCTTCGGCAACACTCAATCGCTTCAGAACAGACAGCACTATTGTATATTTTGCACCTATATGAGAATAGGTCCTTCGCCAAAATTAAGAGTTTTGAAAAGAAAATGGAGTCCGTAGGGTCTGAATTCATACTTTTTCACCTCAAAGAACGAATTGCCAGCGAGCAACTCAACTAAGATTGCGATCCAACGTTATAAAATTTCGAATAAACCAAATAATAATTTTTTAGGCAGTTCAAATAACTGGTTGTAAGTCTCTTGCGTTTTGTGGGCGAGCTGCAGTCAAAACAGGCCCGACTCGCCTATATAGAACAATATGGATTTGAATGCCAGCTTCTCCTTTAGGCCCTCAAAAAGTTTTTCAATAAGATTCTCAAAAAATAAAAACTGGATTTTAAGGTCATCGAGTTTTATTTAGAATTCGTGTCAAATTTTCTCAAAGATTAAGCTGCCTCGAACTCCATCCAGGATCAGATCATCAAAAAGTCTACCCGCAAGCCAGAAGTGCAGCGCATCGAAGACTCGAACGTAGCAATTCTGGAAATCAATCTAGTTGAACTGAAGATTACCGACCTAAACCTTGAGGCGATCAAGATTTTCAACTACCATAAAATCGAACTTGTGGATAAGTCACTGTCGAAGTTCATCTTGCCTACAATGGAGGAGGATTTCTGTCCTTTCCGTGAATTTCATAGCAGTGAATCATACTATTGCTTCGCGCAGAGCCGAACAGGCACAAGCGTTCCCGTCAAGGCCAAATTTCTCGTGAGCGATAATCCCAGGAAGGGGTTTGTGGAGCTTTACCCTGTCAAAGCCCTGGCTCAACATTCCTACGCCATGGTCGAAGATGGTCTCGACATCCTCCATTCAACGAATAGTTGCTTGATGCTGACTGGATGTGAGCCCTTAACTCTGGATGAGATAGTGAGTTCGTGGGTAAAACCCTTACACCAGCAACTGCAGAAGAATAAACGGATTGAAGGAGACTTTTCCGAAGATATAGGAATCGTTGCCTCACTATACAAGAGTATTGTGCCGAATATTAACTGTCTGGAGATCCAGATAAAAAAAGCTTTTTTGTACATAACTCCCAGGAATGGGAAAGTTGGTTCTTAACGGCAGAAAAAGAAATCGGCGACTTAATATGGCTTCGGAATCTAAAGCAATCCAAAAATACAATTCTCTCTCCTCCTCAAAGACAAGCTGGACAGGACGATCAAATAAAGCGTCGGAGTCACTATAGTTGGTGGTCGGCAGCCCAAAGAAGATCGGCTGATGATCTATGATAAAGAAAACGAAAGAGCGTTAGCTGAAGACAAAAAAATATAATATGTTTCTCAAAACTATGCAAAGGGTATTAAGTCGTATCGGGTTGATTGTTAGATGATTTATAATATCGAGCTTGAAGAGAAGAAATAAGACCTCAACGATTTCGTTCAGTACAAAAAAATATTCCGCCAGGACGAGGTCAGCGAGTCCCGGAGGAGAACCACTTTAGTTTTGCGAGGGCTTCTATTTTCCAGTCTAATTATATTTGTTCTCTGTGTTGTGTACCAAGAAGCGCAAGCATTTTCCTCAATCAAGTAACTTCGTGTACAATACAAGAGATATAATGATATCGAACTACTGGAACTACGTATTTACAGAATGGCCTGCATTATGAGAGACGGAAATTTCAATTTTATTTCAGCAAGCGGCATCCATTAGACTTGGTATGAAGAAGTTAAAATAGTTTTCCAATAATACCAGGCCAGTCTGACCAACAAAATCTTCTCGGATACTATTTATACTATACAATATTACGACTATTAATATACTGGTACTCTCGATCAGATTTACAACTTTATTGCCTCCCATATGTATGTAAGCGCTTAAACTCAGGATTTAGAGTCAACATAACCCCTTCACTATCTGTTACATATAGTCCTTGGGGATTTGAACGTTGCATTTAAAAGACAGCTTTCTGACAAGATTGAAGCTACGTTGGCCTCATTTAAATAGTGGAACAACTTTTATTTTGCAGCAAAAAGTGCTTTAATTGTGTTTGAGCTGGTCCTCATCGCGATTCTAAACCACTGCGAAGTGAATAGACGCAATGATTTGCTGATTCGGTATAGGTTAATGAGTGATTATCGGCTGGGGTCCTTCTTAAACCGACTGAAGACATTCCAATTTCTCCTCAATATCAACAATAAAAATTAAGAGATGGAAGTAATGAATTCGCTGTTAGATACTCAGACTGAAGGAAACCTCCGATAATTCCCAAAGAACTATATTACTCCTTTCGCATTGAGACCTGGCTGTGCAGTTGCGTTTGCTATATTTATCATCGCTTCCGGAGTGATACTGGGAGTTTCAGCCTACCAAACCAATAATAAGATTGACAACTTGAAGATCGCCTTCAGCACGAACAAAGACATCAGCCGTGTTTACGTATTATACCTCTTTCTTTCAATCGATTATTAGGCAGGAGTGGACCCTATATTGTTCATGGAACTACAACAGTCTTTGGTTAATATATAAATTATGAGGGGAAACTACCCTTTTTTTGAGGACACTAACGATTTTATTGATACAGTCTTCTTCAAGGACTCTTGCGTAATCGTGAAAGGACTCATCCCCGCTTTAAATTGTGATGGGTTCGCAGAAGGATTTTTGATCGATAACCCATTTCAGCAAGGATTCGCATTCTATTTCTAGCACGCCCACTATTCTCTCCTGGACAACATAACTGAGATACTCCCATCATCAGGTCTCTCGGGTCGTCCATTCCATCTGATATTTACGAAGATAATTACACAGACTTAAATCCAATGGTGTTTAGAAATGGACAGTTTTGTTTCTTTTGAATAAAGTTGTATTGCTTTTCATGTCTTATTGGTTTTAGCTATGCTGATCATTGACTTCCTTGTGTTCTCCTACAACAAGGTGTTAATGAGGCAGGCCATCAAAATTTCTGAATTACTGCCGAGCGAAGAAACACTTGCACCTGAACCTTAATGATAATGCAGAAATATTAAATATTATTTTGAACTGTTTCACGAAATACATCAAATTATTTCCTATTTTTTATTCTTTTTCTTCTTTGTCAATATGATTCTATCAGATCGAATATTTTGTGCAACAATTCAAAGGTTTCTATATCTTTGTTATTTTGTATGTTTCGAAAATATCTAGTATTAAAATATTTATAGTTTTAACAAAAAAATGAATGATAGAAATAGCAGTAGTGATAGGGTAATATATCTTTCAGTATTTTAGTTTTCACTTTTTTAATTTGCTGAACAAATGGCAAAAAGTCATCAATATTTATGAAAACATCTATTAAGGATGCCTCTATAATAAGTCTCGACGTTCGATTTCCAATCGATCAATAGAGCTTGTTAAGCATACAATTTCTACAAATTCTTTCCTGAAAGGTCTAACGATTGCTTCTGAGCTACTACTTGTTATCTTAGCTATTTGCATTGATTCTATATTTTTTAGAGCTAAATTTAGTTTCTTTATCTTAATGATATATTCTCCTCTTTTAACTCCAATATTAACTGTTCCATCTGATCGGTTTTTTATGCATAGTCAACTTTTTCTACCATTTTGATGTCAACTACCGAGTTTTCTATCCTCATCCTTTGCATATTCTCCTTTTCTTGAATTTACTCTTGCTCTGTTTGCATTTATTGTTCTTTCTACGACTTTAACTCCAACTTTCTCAGTTCATCTTGTAATTACTTTACTAAATTACCCTGCGCTATCCCCCTGTCCTCTAAATTACTTTTCCACTCTATCAAAAGTTTTCTTTCGTTCTCGAGACTTGCTATTCTCGTCTGAGCAACGTCTAACTGTCTTTCCATCGAAAATACCCTCTCTTCCAAAGTAGCTATTCTTTATTTATTCAATTAAATCTTCACATAGGGTTCCTATTCATTGATTTATTTACCGCCTATATTTTTAACCATGAAATCAATATCTGTGTTCTGGTTGAGGTATGAGTTGTTTGCTCCTGAAAAACTACGTTGGCCGAGTTACTCGAGAAGTAAATTATATTTTTTCTACCATTAGTGATTAATCATTTCCTTTTCTTTGGTGAGCTCATCAATTGTTTTCATGAGCTTTATTTCTTGGTTTTGAAATCCGGACGAAATAATTTATGATTTAACTTCCATCGGAGGACACGGTTCGGATTTTTATGTATTGACGCTTTCGAAGGTTTTGTAAAATTCCGAATGAAGCTTTTGAGGTAGCAATGGCTGCTGGGAAGTCTTGGCAAATATTTCTGATTGATGTGTTTGTAGAATATTTTTCTTTTCTTGCTGGAAACTCATCCTCAGTTCTTGGTATGCCTGCAACAACATCGTATATTGTCTCTCGATGGCTGATTTTTGAAGAGTAATATCTGAAATCTGAATCAGTCAACAAAAAATAATTGAGATGTTTAACATATAATTATAGTTTATGTACGATTCTTTCTAAATCATGGTTTCTTTTTGACAGTTGGTCAATACTCTGGTACATGTTGATGGTTGAGGTAAACTGAGGAGTTTTCGAGTTTTATTGGAATTACTGCAAGGGAGATCGATTGGTTGACGTCTTTGTTTAGTGAACAGTATGGGTTAGTTGGAATTTTGGAGACGGGGTTAGTTGCTTACCTGGCGAAGTGTAGATGTGTTTTTCGAAGAATCCTTCAGTGCAGCAAACAGCATTGGGGACCGTTTTTTCATAAGTGATTGTTGTCCTGGGAGAATTGTTCATCAGATTTTTCCTGGAATCAGATTTATTTCCGATTAGAATATGAATATGTGGTTTAGGATCAACTTTCATTTTTCTCAATAAAAAAGTTTATGCTTCCTTCTTTCAATTTTCTTTTTATTTATTAAAAATGATATTAATTTGTCCTTCTATTCGATAGATATAATAAACTATAAATAATTAATCAGAATCGGTACAAAAAATATGATTATTTGTGTTTATATTCAATCATTTGGATTTATTTTTCTCCAATCATTTTTTCACATTAAATTTTTTTATCAGTTTCACATTCATTTTTAATATGAAGAAGAATTCATCTTATGAATAGTAAATTATTAAACATATTTATAAAATTTCTAAGTGCTTTTTCTATAAATAAATATTCTTAACCAAATAGATGAAAAAAGATAATCATTGATGTTTTTTCTGATACTTCCAATAAAACTGAACTAAATTATATATATTATATTATTTGATAAACCAGATGAAGAATAAAAAGTTAATTAACACTATCAGAACTTACATAAATTCTTCAATTTCCTCACAATAAATCATTGAGTTCAACTCTTAATATTATCATTATTGTTATTACTATTCTTCTTGTTATTATTATTCCTCTTATTATTATTCTTCATCCTAAACATCGCTGTACTATTCTCCACCACAACAATTACAACCATCATGCCCTATATCATCATACTATCTTTGCACCGAAATCACGTTTTCCATCGCTTCGAGAATATCTTCAGATGATACACCTTATCTTTCATAATGGTGCACATAAGATCGTTTTCGATAGCTTGTCTGAACTTTATCGGTGATTAATTTTAGCACTAATCCTATTGATTTATTATGGTTTATGGCTGTCATTGTCGTTTTTTAAGGTTCAACTAAACCTTTGCTTGACTGGTTGATTGATAAATTCGGCATCGACTCGATAAAAGAGTGAGTGCGATAGGTTATTCGGGTGGTCCGCTTCTTTTTATCATACTGATGAATGATTCGTTCAAAGTTTTATAGGCAGACAGGCCCACGAACCATACAGTAAAGGCCAATCATCTTCGACATAGTAAGAAAGCCGCTCATCTCCCCTCTTCTCTCAATACAATGTCTAAAAGAATCGATTATGCTCCGTTTGTTTATCATTTCGAAATTATAGGCCCTCGTACATCCGAACAGGTGAAAGCGAGGAAATGGGCATAAATTCATCAGCAATTTTCTAATGCTCATAGCACTCGTGTCCAATCTCTCTGCCGCAGTCACGTCAGCAATCGTCTTGGAAAAAATCTTATTGACCTCTCCATATGTTGAGGGGATAACCTGTCGGTGATCAAAGAGAGAGGTGCGCCCTTGTCGAACTGTGAGGGATCTCCGCGATAAAAGACTCTGGTTGCTGAGCATGATATTTCCATTCGTGTATTACTGCATATCGTTCAACGCCAATAAAGAGTTATAATGTTATGTTGAGGATTCACTACTATATTTTTAGCTTGAACAGGAAAATACTGTGAAGGTCAACACTATTCGATCTGAGATTTCTGTAGACAATCTTCGAAGGAGGGCAGTGCTAAGGCCTGATCCTGTGCCTCCGCCTATGGAATGATACAGATGCACTCCGCTGAGGTAATCACATCTCTAGATCTGCCGATGGAAGCAATCCATGAAGGGCTCACCAAGTTAATTCCCGAAGTGGTGATGCCCCATTGCGAAATTATTGCTTGCTGAGCCATTAGAATGAATGTAAGACTATAAAGGTGTAATTCTGCCCAATAATGAAGAAGATCGAAAAGAGTCAATGGCTCCCATCTCACTGTCCACCAGAATAAGCCTTGGAGACATATTAAAAGCCGGGAGGTTTGATTATTCTGATTGTGGCGAGGATTAATGAATGTCAAAATAGGAGGTTGGAGGTTTAATATTGTGGGGAGTCGTCCTGTCGAGACCATGTTACTAGATATATGTATTGAAGGTTGATTCAGCCAGTCGAATTCCACATTGACCAACTCCGATGCTGATGATCTATTTCATGGTAGAATAATACGAATAAAATGAATAATAATTTTTTGTTTAATCTTTATTCTATTAAAAAAGTTATAAATATTATAAAAAATATAAACAATTTTATTTCTATATATATATATTTTTTCAATGTTTAATTCCACATAGATAAAAAATTTAGAGGATTCTTTATTCGAAGGTCATTTAGGCTTTTTTAAATATATGGCTTTCCTATCTCTCAACTGATGAAGCTATTGAATATTATAGTACTTATTTCCATAATTCAAATCTGTTGATTCTATTGAAACTTCATATAATAAGATATGTTCTAATATTATAAACAATAGCATAGATACACATATAAAAATCAGTTTAATAATTATGTAATATTGACTGAGTTTTAAGAAATACCGCTTTATTTTTCTTTCATTTTTTAGTTTGTCGATTACTAATTTATATATTTAAAATAACTACTAATATTTTCCCACTTGATCTTTTCCACAGTTGAGCCAACCTTATCAGAAGAAGGTTCCGACAGATTTCCAAAAATATTAAGTCATCAATCTCAAATTTAAATAATGACTACTATTTATGTGCATAATTTTTAAAAAATATACTCTGAATTACTTATTTTTATTCAAGCTTTCAGAGTTAGTCAATATATGCATACCATTTATCTATTTTTTTAGGAAACTTAAAACATCATTCAGTTTTATGTTTGCTGGCCTCGACCATCAACCGTTTTCTGAGGCCAATTTTCTAATATAATTATTTAAGCCTTAAATCAATCTCATTCTTGGAGAGGATTAAGTCAGTTTACGCTTTGACTCTTTCAAAATTAGTCTTAGCTTTTTTAGCTAACTCTTAGTTCGTTAAAAATACTATAGAATACGTTTGTTTATATTTGTTCCTCAGATTATCGTTCAAGATTAGACATTCTTTCACTTAGAAATCATTATCGATCCTTGAGTAAACATCGGACTAATAGGAACTCTTTCTCTTAGTATTCAAGAAGTTAGGTAATTCTGAAGGTTCGGTGATTTATTTCAAAAGAGTTTTTGCGTCTTATGTGGTTCTGAATTCGTTGCAGTTGATTATGTGCTCTTTCTCTATCCTGAAAAAGTTCCACATGCAGCGTCTGAACATTTCTAGCAGACTCGTGAAAAAGACAAGGAAGGTAGAGTCGAGGTTGGATGTCACAAAACTGGAGATGGTGAGGGTCCAGGAGCACCGCAGCAGGAAATTTGTAATTATTGCAAAATAGTAGATGTTTGGCGACTTATAGCTCAAGGCGTCGCGAAGAAGTTTGTTCTTGGAATTTGTCTGAAGAAAGCCCCAATCATATTTCTATAACATATATAATGCCAAATTAAAAAGAAAAAGTTTCAATATGTTTCTATGATTGTTACCAAATCCCAGTAATATGCATAGCAAGTGCTGATAACACTCGAAACTATAAATCCTACAAGCAAACTAGGAGTGAATTTGTAAACAAAGCTGAAGGTAGCCGTCATGACGGAAGAAAAATATTTCAAAAAATTCCACATCTGTATATGCCCCAAGAAAGTCCCGTCACCAGACCCCTTGGCCTGTTTATAACACTGAATCATTCGATAGATAAGAGGAATCAATGCGACCACGTATCCAATAATCACTCCTTCGATTGTAGAGTTTGAGAGACAGTGCTTTATTTAGTCAAGGGAAAAATCAGAAGTATAGTAACAAATCGTATAGGCTAGATCCTTCAGGGGTCCGACGAAAGACACCATCTGGTCGGTGCTCCAGGCGATGACGAAACTCATCGGAATCAGAGGACTGATGATGATGTCGGTGAGGATTTTGTAAAAGTATTTTCTGCCTTTTGGGTTAAATACGTACTCGCTCGGGAAAAAAATATAGGAGAAGAAAACGAGCATAACTACGAAAGGGGCATACTCTACAGGGATATAGGTATTATGGTTGCTCAGAGAGAAAGATTTTCCCATGAGATACAGCAAAAACATTAGCAATAGGAGCACTGTAAAGAAGCCAGCCCTTTTCATGATCTGTCCATAAGTCGAGTAGTGATTGTCGAACTTTAGGATGAGGCGGTAGTTGATATTGAAGTTGGTGAAACCGTAGACATTCCAAGCCAGTCCCCACATGTACAATATGAACAGAGCGACTCCTCTGAACATCGGAAAAACATACTTTAGGGACTGGAAGTCTTTGGCGTCGAGATCGAAGTTTACAATGTTGAATGCCAAGCTCAAAGTCATGGTGAAGGTCAAGAATATTACAAAGCCAACAAATAGCCCAAGGAAGAAATATTATTTTCCTTTTGTGATCTTGTTCTTATTAATAACCAACTCCATCAACTTTTTGTTATTATTGCTGTTATTCTTTTTCGGGCCTGAATTGAAGGCTTAAGAATATGAATCCTGAACCAATGAACCAAGATTATCGATAGCCAGACTGTTCCGATTAATGAAGGAGTTATAATGATGTTTGGGAAACTCATAAAAGTTAAAAACGTAGGTCTAAATTTTCTTGCCGATTATCTTTATGATTTCTTGATTCAGATTCACGAAGCTTTTCGCGTAATAAATATTTTGATAGCAAATCTAGACAGCTTTTTTTAAGGCCTTTCGTTGATAGCTATAGCTATGGGATCGTTTGTCGATATTTCTAAATAATGCCCACGCTTCCTCGATGAGTCTCCAATTTGAATATAGCTCGAATACTTTGTATTGTACGAAGGCATCGAATTTGCGGGTCTCGAGTCTAACAAGCGTTTCAAGGAATTGACCTAGTTTGACGAGTATCAATTTTTATTATTCTGGAATATGTTCAATAGTTGATTCAACGATACCGTTTTTGTGGATGAATTTTTTGTATATGATTGTCATAACTTTGAAGGCTTTAATAATCTGCTTAACTTCAGGGTAGTTGACATAACCAGGATACCATTCCACCACCATGTTGTTGCGGATATATTGGGAAGTTGACATAAATTATGGTTTTCCGACCACTTCCATCGCTAAAAATAGGAATTAGAAGTTTGGGTTTTGTAGTTTATTTTTTAGTTAAGATTTTTAATTAATGTTTTCCTTCTTGATTAAAATAGCATAGATACAAATCAAATGTGCAGCTTATTCGATTATATTTAGGTTTGAAATCTTTAAAGCTATTAAATACAGGGAAATTTCTTTTTTTTTATTACGCATCAAAGCTTTATATCAATTTGTTTTTTTTAGATTTTTACATAAAAAATCGCAAAAAATATCATTTATTCAATTTGATTGTCCAATTTGGCGAGGCTTACTGCTTAAGCCAGTTGAAATCTTGCACCTCCCTCCACAAATTTACTTTATCCAACAGTTCAGCATGCCCCATATCTCCATCAATTCCTTAATATCGATGCTGATATTCCGCGAAAACCACTCCTGATGTATCTTAGATGATGGCTCTGCTCGTTGTAAACACGCCAAACATTGTGTTCTTGGTATTATGGATTCGAAGTTGATGGCAAGCGATTTCAAAATGGCAACCTTCACACTTATCGACAAACACCGTTGATTTTGTTGGACCTGCGAAGATGCGACAATTGGTCAGGTTCTTCAAAAAGAGAATCTCAGTTATTCCATTCAGGTTGATCGTGCAGTTGGAAGAATTAATAATTTTGTAAGGCTTTGACAGTTCAGAAGCTGGGATTTTAAGAGTCTGATCGTGTTGACCATCGAGTCCCGGAATTGATTTTTAATATGATTCCTTGTCTTTGGAGACTTCTTCAGGAGCTACTTTTTCGAGAGCCGAATGTTGCCCAAAGTCCTCATCCTTTCTCGTGAATCTGAACTTTTTTCTTGGCTCATTCTTTTTCTTCAGCTCTGCAATTATAGCGAATAGCTTGTCGAGAGTTTATTTATAAGTTTGTCGGTCGAATGTAAACAGAGCATAGTTGATTGAGAGGAAAAACTCTTTCAGGCTATTATAAATGATCATGACTTCGGAGTGTGTAGTCTATTTCTTTTTATATTCATCGATTTTCTTTTCCAGTTCTGTCTGTTTGGATCGAAACTACTTTTGAATATGGACCATCTTTTCTGCTGGGTTCTTGGTCTCGAGATCCTTGAGTTTTTTTGTTTATAGTTGTTATTGACGGTGCTTATCTATGATTCAATATAGTATGAAGCTCAAACAACTAATGATATGTTACCTTGTTTCTCGACGTATTCTTAAAACTTCTTTCTTCGCTCTTCCAGTTGAGTGGGAGTGAATTGGGATAGTTCGTGAGTTTCTAGTTCCATCGTGAAATATATTACTTTTAAATAATTGTATATTTTTTTCAATCTAATTATATAGACAACTAAAAAGTTAAATACATGTTTTAAAATCCATTTTTTAAATCTGAATAGTGGGCATCAGCTGAAATTCTTAAACATATTATCTATTTTATTTTGAGGTGCTATTTAATATAATATAATGCCTAAGCTGATTGATATATTTGTATGCCTTAAGTAAAATAACAAAGAGATAGCCTGTCCATGCATAGATCATAGATAATTGATCTTGAGAAAAAAGATATTTATATACTATTTTTGAAAAAAAAACTTAAGCAAAATATCAAATGATAAATACTAAAAGAGAACTACTATTTTTACGGAAAAAAAGGGAACTAATGTAAAATAGCTTTTCAAATTATTATCGAAATTATGACAGCAACCAATTTTGATAAACAAATGTCAATCAACTTTCATATTTGTTAAAGTTCTTTTTTGTCAATGTTTAGGTTTTCCCAAATCTGGATTCATGTTATCCCTTTATATCTGACATGATGATGCAACTTGATTTATATTTTATTTTCAATATTATTATAGATACCAAGTGAAAATATATTTATGATTGATAAAAAACCAATAAATAATTCACACTGTATAATATTACTAATAATAATTATTTATAAGCAAAAATGAGTCAAGAGGAAACTAATCCCAGAGTCCTGAAGGAGAGAAGCTAACGCCACGATCGACTAATCCGCATGATTAAAGGCTTTCAGCGCTCGGCCGACGAGCAGCGCAATCTTGAAAAAATCAAATCTGATACTGTCTTCGAGATCAACCTAAGATTTAGGCGCTGCCAAGTCAACAAAACATATGTGTTTCCAAAGAGCGAGCTTCCCGAAGAGAATAATAACAACAGCAACTACGCAGACACTTCGGGCCTCGAGGACATGGGTGATAAATAGTTTTAGTAGTTGCATCATGGAGGATAATTTACTTATAATCTGCACTCCCAAAACTCTCATAATAACCAAATATCATCAAAGAAATTAGAATTAAAAAATATTATTAATAATGGAAACATGAACGGACTCGAAGCATCCTTAGTTCTCAACGAAAAAAACGAAGCAAAAGCACAGCGGGTCTCAAGTCTCGGTCGTCATCAAAATCGTTCTCGGTATTCTCGCCCTAAAATTGATAGAATCTAGCGCGCTGTCAAAGAACCAATGAACTCTCAACAGCTACTCACTCTTCCAATTCCCTATGAAGCTGACAATCCAGCCTCACATCGACACAGGGTCAAAACAGAGCGACAAGAGAAACCAACTTCCAACAACAAATACAGTCCCACTAAATAAAAGGATGAAGGATCGTCCCCTACTAAGCTTACCAATCAATTAGATAAACTGACTTTAGGAAACTTCTCTATTCCTCTCCTAAAGCTCAGTCAAGCTGGAGGAAGAAGCAGTGCTAATAAATACTTAGTCAAATCTGATAACCCTTCCTCTCATCAAACAGCCAATACTCGACATCATATCATCCCTATCACTGGAAGCAGCAAAAGGATTGTCAATATGGAGAGCAGCATACAGGTGAGCCAGTCAGAGAGGTCGAAAATTCGATCCAAAGAGCCGAAATTGCGCACAGAAGAAGAGGAGGAGAAGCTGACGACGATAAAAAAATTATCTTCTAAGAAATTGAATACTGAGGAAAACGAAAGAACAGTGCCGAAAGGTCGAATGCATCATTTATTAACTCATGAACTAAAGAAAATGTAGAAAAACCATTTAATAACAGAGATATCCTCTGGAGTGAGAACTAAACCGAAGAATCTGTTTTAGAAGCAAATATTGTGAAGACTTATTTCGTTTTTTTAACTATTTAAAGTTTCATATATTAAAAAATACAAAATATTGATAATTATGACCAAAATAAAATTTAAAAATCCATATATCAAATATAATTTACAAAAGAATATTTTCAAAAGGATCAATTATGTATTTACTAGATAAAATAATACTTTATAAAAGTTAAAAGAACATACTTTTAAAAATATTATTGGAAGATCTAAAATTTTATACTATCAAATATAAGTTGGATACATAATTCAACGAATACTTTAATAATTCCACTCGAGAACCAATCCTGTACCGGCATAATAGTAGAATCTTGTATTTGTCTCTTTTGTAAGAGGCAGTTCGGTTACACAATGCACAACACTCTTGGCCCCCTAAGATGGTGGCTTTGGAGTCGGGATGCCTTATTGAGGGACATAATTATTTACCACCATATCTGTCAAACAAAATCCAGGACTCACGACCAAAGCACTCTGGTCATTTTTCATTGTTGGTCCAAGAATGAATCGGGTGTAAGCATTCAATAAACTCTTCGACATGCGATAGGCTGATTTCGACCATCCTTCCAATTATCCCTTTTCGCATCCTAAGATATATTAAGCAACATATCCTTCAATATCCTCCTTTTTGAGCTGGGGATTTTTTAACATCTTTTGTTTTTATGAAGAGTGATTCTCTATAGCACCGAGTCTTGAGCCTACGTTGATAACTCGACCAGTATTTAGGTTTAGAAGAGGCATTAACTTTTAAGTGAGCGCGATTGTCGAAGTCACATTACAAGTAAGATAGGAACGGGCCAATTCTGGAGTTGGAACTTTGGTAGGTTAATCATATCCAAGCGCAGCATTATTGATTAGCACATCGAGATTGTTCTGATAGGAACTTTGAATGGTGTTCCGCGCTTTCTCCCTCTGGTCTGCTTTGTTGATGTCGAGAATGATATAGTTGAGGGTCGATTGGCTTTGTTTGGAGTATTATGTTTTTAATGAGTTATAGAGAGCAATGTTTTCGGGACTTTATCGGAACGCCATTATTACATTTTTTGGCTTAGAGTCTTCCAGAAGTGAAATTGTGCTTGCCAGGCCGATTCCTCTATTAGCTCCAGTAATAAGAATTGTAAGTTTTGGTTATCTACTCTTCTCCATTTTATGGTTATTAAAATAAATTATTATGGCCAAATTAATTTTATTTTTTGTTTTTCCATACCATTAATAAATATATAAAATGTAAAAGGGTTCTGATTGATGATATCAGGCAGTATAGGTGATTACTGTTTTTTATTAAGTTTTACCGATTTTGTTCAATTTGAGCAGTTCCAAGTTGTTGCAAGCAACCCATCCCAACCATAATAGTGCTCCGTTAATATAATGCTCGGGATCGTCCCCAGTACGCTCATCACGCATAAGCAAGTGATTACAAGCAAAACAATCTTGCTAGCTGCTGGTTTTGATTGTAAATAGGCATATGCCAACCGAGTCAATATGCCCCCAACTACGAAAGCGATACTAAAGAACCATCCGATCTCCAACAGAGTCACTTCACCGATCACGGCAGCCTATATCAGACTCGCCAGGCCCACATACAATATTGTATATCCACATGTTGCACTCGCAACTTTTTGGAGAACGCCGATTCTTAACATTCCGCTCACCATACAATGACCAGACCCGATTCCGATAATCCCTTGGAGTATGCCTCCTACAAAACCTGCTCCTAAAACAGTCAGAAATACACTTCCTTGGTCAAGACGTATATCATATGAGTAACCGATATTATTGTACTGTTTCATCTTCCTTGATGTAAAGAGATACACTCCATAAGAATAACCAACATAGATCAAGGAGAAGAGTGGAAAACTGAAGGCGAAGATATTGCTGCACATTGTGAATGGGTAAAGCTTGCCTTGGACTAAATTAGAAAGAACTTAGAAAATGAGAAAAACCAGAAAATCCAGTCCAATATCTTTGAGATGAATTGTTTTTTCGTATTTAAGTTGTGTTTGGAGTTGCTAAAACACCTCATTCCCTTGCGCGACAATCGCGGTATTAAAATTAGGCTGCAGATTCAATACTGATTTTCTATATGCATA
>JAHDVE020003368.1:0-56043 GCA_022606495.2 Halesus radiatus | reverse complement strand
GTTCATCTAGGGAATCAATGCATCTTCCTTAAATTAATATTGATAATATTATAAATTATTTATCCTGAATTATTAAAATATACAAATATAATAAATCTCAAATAATGATTAATCAGAATACGGATGAAGAAGAATGCTTTGACACAATCGAGGAGCTTCAATAAGACATTCTGCCATTAATCTCCGCCACTGATAATCCTGCTAACTAATTATCTGACCTTCCCAAAATAGGCGCTTACCTATAAGGGAACCCCATTTTGCCACAGGGCCGCTTCTCCATATCCTCAGAACATCAGTTTCGAATCACTTTCGACACCCCGAAGAAGCACCTGCTCACGAAGTACGCATTTAAAGAGCTGGGTAAAAGACAAACAATCGGCGACAATGACAAAAATAATAATACTGTTCCTGAACGTAAAAAGTTCCACTCTGTCACCCTCGACCCTGGTGAATGTGGAACAAGCACTAGTGTGAAACATTAGTTTTCTGAATTAGTTCAACACTGGTCTCTCGTGTTCCAGCGCACGGACAATTCGAATAATTGTTCGTATTCTAACAATTCTAAACGATGCTATGCAAGTTACTTCTTTGATATTGCTGAAGTAATTAAGTAGGCCAGCTTCAATACAAATTCGTATAAGAATCTGTTACCTCCGCCTCCTTCTCTGAATCCAAGCTCAAGCAAAATGTTGACCATTCAAAGGCCCGGAGAGTAATGCCTAAACTTTAGCTGTAATATGGAGAGTGGGAACCTGCATTCAGCCTATCGGATATCCGATCGAGAGTATGGGCTCTTCATGATGAATGACATAAACTCCAAAGGTTGTACCCAATGGTTTTATTTTCGAGTTAAAAACCACAGAAAAGTGAAAGTTCGTTTCAATATCCTGAACTTCGTAAAATAAAAATGTCAGTTTAAGTTATGTTTTCCAAAAAAAGAAATATCCTTATTTTTTACTCAAAATTAATTAATGTTTTAGTTCAGTATAAAGAATCAAGTCTATTTCAGAAAGGCATGAAGCTATTAGTCTACTCAAAAGCTAGAGCAGCTGCGAACAGTAACAATAACGCTAGTCCCAATAATGCAAATAATAATACTCTTAATGCTGGTTCTGGTAATAATGGAATGTCGCATTTTCATTCCGCCCATAATTTGGAGGAATGGAGAAGGGCAGGTCAAAACGTATCTTATGAGTAATACTACGCAAATGAAGGTTTAGCTTACTACAAGTTGGACTTTACATATGACTTTGAATATCCAGATGATCAAGTCGACTTCGCTTTTAGCTACCCTTATACAGTTCATAGTTTAGAGCGGTATCTTAAGTCCTTAGAAGATGATACTCATCACAGTATATTATCCAAGAAGTGTGTCTCTAAATAAATATTGTGCCGTACGTATCTCAACAATCACGTGTACCTACTAACCATCACAAACCATAACAGTATTGTGCCGCTTTCCAACAAGCCAATTATTTATATCATTGGTAGGCAACATGCCGGAGAATCCCCTTCATCCTTTGTTTTGGAGGGGCTACTGACGATTCTGGTCTCTGATCGACTGGAATCGGTAGAACTGAGAGATCGGTTCATCTTCAAAGTAATTCCGATGGTGAATGTGGATGGGGTGGGCATAGGCAACTACAGAGCAAATCTCTCCGGTCAAGATCTGAATCGTAAGTGGGACTTCCCAAGCAAAAAATTGCATCCTGAAATATTTAGCATAAAAAACAGAATGTTGGAGGACAAAAAACAAATCCTGATGTTTCTAGACATTCATGCCCATAGTCGTAGAATGAATTCATTTTTTTATGGGAACTGGACAGAAAACAATATTGAGTAAATACGCCTCTTTCCATTCGTGTGCAGCAAAATTTGCAAAGACATTCCGCGAGAAGAGTCCAGCTACACATCTGAGGCTTGCAAAAAAACTACAGCAAGAGTTGTAGTCCAAAATGAGTTAGGGGTCCGAAAAAGTTACACGTATGAGGTGTCTTTCTATGGAAGGTTTAAGGTACAAATTACTTATAAATTTCAATTTTCTGACAAAAAATACCCTATAAGCTAGATGACTATAAAAAATGATATCGGCTTTTATTTACTTTTAAAATATATTTTTTTGCAGGAAGATAAACGGACACACTTTACGCCACAAGATCTCAGAGAAATGGGACAAGCTCTTATGCTCGGTATCTATTACTCCGAAGTCAAAGTCCGAGAACACGAGATAGCCGAACTAAAAGACCAAGTCCGCCATCACCACCAACTGCCCAATATCACTTTCCACCGCCAAAATCTCTCCCTCGATGTTCCAGACTCTCACGCTTCGCTCGCCTCGTCCACCACATCAAACAGCCAGACACTCTTGAACTCCAAACACGCCAAATATATTAAAAAGTTTAGCCAATACATCATCGACCGCTGGATGAAATAGAAACAAAAGATCAAAACAATGGTGCGTTTAACGGATCGATAGGATGAGGATGCGAGTGACTCGGACCCAGAAGCCTATCTGCTCGACCAGAAGGAAATCGAGGAGATGATGGAGCAGTATAGCCAAGAGAAAAATATGCTTATTGGCTAATCCGATAAAAAATAAAGTTTGAGCAGCAACAAAGAGCTCATGTTTCTGCAAAGACCAATAGTAAACCAAAGATATGCACGACAGCACCCGAATAAAAAAATAATGGTATTCTCCACCTTAAGCAACTTGAAGGACAAAGTCGTAGTTGACAACTTGCTCCCAAAAAACCACCAGCAGGAAGATAAACAGTTGGACGGACATCCAGACGAAGATGAGGCCCAGCAAAACCGGTCAAAGAAAAAGGGAACGGAATACAATATGGTGGATATTCGGCAAACCTTAAGGATGATGGGGGGAGAGAAGGGAGAGTTCAGTAAGTGTTTTGATTCGCGAAGGCAAAATCAGAGTCTCGAGTGCAACACTACCAAATATCAGCCTTTGAGCACTATTAATCGAAAACAAGGGTTTAATTGGATTAAGCCAAGAAAGATAGTCAATAACAAATAACTTTACTGACTCTAGTTTTTTTTTAAATATTTTTTACAAATATTTCTTTTATAATATCATAGATAATTTTTTATATTATGTGTTACTTACCATATAATATTTGTGTTTTAGTACATCTTTATTTTGATTCCATATATTTTGTGTATTTGTATTATTTTATATTTATTCTTGGTTAAATGTTGCGATATTTTACAAATATTGAATCATCAATAAAAAAACTCGTATGTAATTTCGCATTCAAATTGAAGTATTTCTATGCAACATTTTTCTAGGATAAAATAATGGATTTTGTAGATAATGAAATGCTGAGTTAATAGAGTTCCTTGATACAAAAACATATATGTTATTTTTAATTTTTTCATCGATTGACTCCATAGGTCGGTGATTTCTTAAATCCCTCCAGTTCAGATTGGGGCATGCCTTTGACATGTTCGCTGAAGATTCTCCTATGCTTGTTTTTCCTCACCTCTACCAAATTAATGCTAATCTACCTTTCTCCCCCATTTTTAGTATTGCTTTGCAAATTGACATGGTTCGGTACATTTATTATGTGAGATTTCAAATCTACTGCGTTAAAGCGACTCTAATAATTGTTATGAACTGCTGTGGTAATATAGGCTACCTCCACCGGGACATCCCCAATCGTCTGTCTCCGAGTCCTATTTCCAAACTCTACTTGCCTTTAATCTACTTTATGGAAATTATTGGAGTACTACTCCTCGTGTCGCCTCTTCACCCGTTCTCTCTGTTGGAGTCTTTCGAGCTTCTTCTTCAGCAAGGAAATTTCTATTTATTTTTCGATGAGAATCTATTTGAGTATTGAGGCTTCCTGATATTCTGAGTACTCAATGTTTTTGATGTACTTGTTCGCCTTTCGGTGTTGGTTATTCTATTCGATGATGGAGGAGAGTTCGCTGACGTCAGGGAATGGCTTCTTGGTTGGGTGCAAAAAAGCTTTGAATGATCGATGAGTTTTCTGAAACTAGTTTTCTAAGAGCATATTGACTAAAAATATCTAAATATTTTTTTGTTTATTGTAATATTCTTTAATAAATTATTATTTATTTTTTAAGAATTCTAAATAAATCTGCACAAAACTTAATATCAAAGGACCAGTAAATAAATATATTTTGTTTGATAGATTCATATGTATATTTTTATTCGTTTTCGATTCAGGTCAGATCGGCTAAAGAATACTTATTTTTTTTTTACTCAATTGTTATGTTATTAAATTCAAACTTAGATATCGCCATAATTAATCAATCAGTAGTTGAAATAAAATGGATGATTTTTTATCAATTTTGTAACTTAAAAAAAATTCAATAACAAATGTTTAAGTACTTTGTATGAACGAATTCGGTTTGTTGAAACATAAATCTAAATAAAGGCATGAAGCATGTTGGATATGAAACTTTAAAATTCGTGGTTGCGGGTTTTCATGCATTAGTGGAAATGCGAAGTTTAATGCTATTCAGGGAATAAAAAAAAATGAAATAGTTTTTTACTTTTTCTATTTCGCTCTGAGGTTTCTATTCACATTTACCACATTTAGGTCGTGTTTAGCAGTAGAATGTTTTTTGGGCAGAGAAAGTGTTTTTGATTAAATGAATCATCATATTTATGGGGCGAAGGCTGATTATCAGTATTTCTTGTTAAGCATTGCGAAACACTTGCCGTTTTATCTTTTTCCTTTGACTATTATTTGCTTCTCCCTCTTCGTCTGACATATTGCCAAGTGATTGATATAATAATTAATTAATTTGAACTGAGACACCAGATATAAACAGGAAATTACAACTTTGTCCTCTGATAAATGGCGTGGATTCATCTCGATGATTTTTAAAATGAGTAAAACCAATCAGGAAAGCGAAAGTTGAAACAAGGTTCCAATCAAAAAATCCATATTGCATTTAGGTGTTGTCTCTATCATGATAGAAATCCAAAGAAACTCGTCTTTAAATTTGTAAAAAATATAATTTAAGATTAACAAAAAACATAGTAAAAAAAATAGTATAGATCATCTAGTTTTTTTAAATGACAAAGTATTTTTTTTGAAACAACAGTTATTAATTATTTACAGAAATAAAAAAAAAAATTAAATTAACTAAAGTTTTTTGAAATTTACATGTATATACAATTTATAGAGATATATTTTTTTAGGATTGAGTTAGGGTTTAAAAAAAACATAAATAATTATATTTACATCTAAAAATATGAAATAATATATTTTTTGTTGAATAAAGCAGAACAGATGTTAAATGTTATAAATTGTGTTAATTTTGTGGTGGTTGTCGACGAAACAATAGATGCTCGCTATTCAAGGAATACTTAACAAAAAAGTGTTCGACTCTAATATCTCTTTCGAGAAATCCAATAGTTGTTATTTTTGAAATTATACATGTGATGATTTACTAAACCACTATTATATTATTACCATTGAAAAAATATTATTTAAAAAATGTATAATTATTTTTTATTTTTTTAATTTATATATTTTATTTATTTATTATTAGTTTCTACTGTCCTTCTTCTGCTTTTCAGTTAAAGTAAAATAAGATTTGCCTACAATGCTGATAGTCACTTACCTCTTTTTCTCACTTTTAACCTTAACTGTGTTCGCAGAGGATTCTTTAACACCCTATTTCGTCTCAGGAAAACTCACGTTTACCAAAGATATCAACTACCAGACCCAGAAAATTATTAAAATTGACTCGCCATTTGTACTTGTGAGTATGGCTCAAATGTAGTTTAAAATTGAATTCGGAATGAATTGTCAATATGGAGTTTCGAGCAAGGAGAAAACCGATATTTTTTATATGAACCTCAAGGTGACTCGCCCAGCCGATCAAGCAGATCCGACGTTCCAAGTGTCAATGATGTTTGTTGTTATGAGGACTATGGCGTATATAGACACAATCCAAGCAAATCTAACAAGCTCACGTGTTTCCCAGAGTCTGATATCGAGCAAACAAATAATCTATGATGATAAAGTTTCCTTAGCGGGCTATGTTGTTGGTTTTAGTCATGTGGGGCTCACAAAAAACATATTTTTTTATCCCTCCAAAAATACTCCTAACTATACTCTCTACAGCAAGTCAAACTTCACCGTTAACGACTGGGTCGTTGTCAACATGGTTATACTCGATGAATCGGCACAGAGAATGCAAAATTGTATGGGCAGTTACCTCTCCTCCAGTCCCCAAATAAACCAACTCCTCAGTCCTGTCTACATAGAGAGAAAAGCAGGGTTGCGATACGTGTTCGGAGTCGAGGCTGTCTATCATTCTCTAGGAAATATAACATTCAACTAGAGTTCTATGAAAGTAGATATCACTGGAGACGGCATGTTTGACTTCTCGGTGTTGGTGCTGAACGTTTCTTGCGTCACACTTAAGGAGTCTCCCATAATCTAATATATCGTATCGGAAAGCAGTAACCCCGCCTTTATTTATTCCAGTATAGGACTGTCGGTGGCTATCGCTATCATCCTCTTTGTCGGAGGAATATACATTTGCAAGAAACACAGGGAGTAAATTATGTTATTAAAACCCAATGCTAACGGCAATATCGAAGACGAGGTTGAGACTTAGCGCAAGTGCAAATCCCTCTTGGATATGGGTACTGATAAGATTTCAGAGAATCCTGAGTTCTAATTGCAGAGCAAGATGCTTTCAAAAACGAATGTCAGAGGGAAAATAAATAATAACAAGAATTATCGCATGTCAATGGAATAAGACATCGATATTCCAGGCCAACCATTCCATCTCTGAAAATAATAAGTGTAAATTAAAATTGCAAATCCTTTCGTCAAGTCAGCGCGATGTGATAAAAAAATGATGACGCTGAAGCATAAATTCTAAATATATTAGCATAAATATAAATAAAAATAAGCAAATATGATCAAAATTGGAAAAGCAAAAATGTATGTATATTTGTTTAATTCTTCTTTGAATAGCTGTATCAATATATATATATCTTCATATATTAACAATGGCGTTTAAAATTAAGTTAAATTATTTTCATATTTGTATATATTTCTTTCCGATTCAACACTAACAAATATATCTCATGGTGATTTCTGTTGGTGCAATGCTCACTCTTCTTGATTATTTTACGTTAGTTTGATGCTTAGCTGACTGGGATTAATGCAAGCTACATTTAGGAAAATAAGGAAGACGATAGAACTATATTGTATATATCAATATCTAATTTAGTGTTGATTATAGATTAAATTTACAATTAATGTTTTAATAAAGTTAATCAGAAATTACAAAATATTGACCAGTTATACTTATACATATCTATAAAATATCAAATAACAATCATACATTCTTATCCTAGCACAAAGTTGGTGGCTCTAAAACGGGAGTAATATACTCTGCTTCTTTCTCTTACAATTGCTTGCGGAAGCCGACGTTTGGTCGGGCCATGTATCTTTTCTCCCTCACAAACTCCCAGCTCTTTTGGTAATTCCACTGGTGCTTCCTCATCACATAGTTAATTACGAGAGAAGCGCTTCTTGAAATTCCCGCCATGCAATGTACTAGCACATTGCCCTGAGATAGTCTCTCCTCGATGAACCCAAAGGACCTATCCAGATATGGGGACAGCAATTCTTCGGGGTCATCTTCGAGGGGTAGAAAAAGATGGGTAATTTACTTATCCGCATAAAGCGAATCGAGCTGGGAGTACTGATATTAAAAATCGCTAATGATGGTTAGAACAGAGTGGATTGGTATCTATTTGAGGACAGTGATATTAGAAGCAGCTGCCATACCACTCAGATACAAGTTTCCGACGGTGCTCGATGCAGATTTGATGATCAGATTGGGTTGAGACTTGTTTTCGTTATACATAAGAAAAAACTTGATGTTTTATTTAATTTGATACGACAATGTTAGATTTATTGAATCAAATATAACAATTTACACATATATATCTATGTAATCATTCTGCCGATAACTGACCTGAACCAATCTTATCCCTTATTTTTCGATGGCAAAACAATGTATTTTTTTATGATAGAGGAAAAATATAATGAAATACAAGATTAATTAATTTTAGATATATGAAAAAATAAACCATCTCAAAACCCAAATATATATGTTTTATAATTTTATATAGGTATATTACTATCACAAAAGATTCTGATACTTGGTCAAGTCATTACCGAGTCGCGGAGTGGATGGTTTAGCCTAGTAATAGTTAGGTTAAAAAATTTACATCCAGTCCTCAGGGAACGGGTTGCAGTTATAATATTTCTCCTTGGCAAGCCAAATACCTTCGTGAGGGGTCAGCTGCTCCTCATCAACCAGGTAGGCCCCATCGCAGACCAATCCGAGATGCACCTGCAATCTGCAATACTTCTTGTTATCGAAGAACAGTAAGATTTCTGCAGAATGCCGCTGCCCGAGGCGTTGGCGATTGCGAAAATGGTTAATAGTGCGACTTGTACCGTCGCACATCTACGACTGCCAATCCGCAGTTGAGGTCAACCGGAACTTCAGCTCTGACTATGAGAGAAACTGGCCAATGTCGTCACTATTGCTAAAAAGGTAATGGACTCGAATCTTCTTAAGCATGAGTTGTTCCATGTCGCAGTCAGCTTACTGACTATGAAGAATAGTTTTGCTGAGCTTAGTGCATTCCCTGGTATCATCTTCTGTCTTTGATTTGGAGATATTCGTTTGGTTGGCTTGTAGGTCGGTTGAACTATTTGCCAGTTTAATCTCAAACTTCGAACGGGTAGAATGAAATTTATACTGGCAGTAAAATTTACTAATATCCTCGAAGTTCGGCCCTTGCAAAGAGTTAATCTGATCAAGATAGACCAAAAACCTCCATTGCAACATGTATTTCAGTGTCGGAGACCTGCTGGGCCCGAATTCACCCACCCTCTGGATCTGTTATTCGGAGATCACATTTTGGACCATGCCAAATTCCTGCTCGACGTTGATGAGGGTATGTTCTGCCACAGTCAATTTGTAACACAAGTCACAAACCTTGCAGTAGCGAGTTGCAGAATGTCCCAGTCGCGCAGCTGAAAGGTTAATGTTCCGTTTTTTGAGATGGTCGAGGAGCTCTTGTAGCAACTTTCGTGTCACCATCTTGGTAACGTCCTCTTTTTGAAAGCTAATTCCGCAAAGAGTGCAGCTAGCGGAGAAGGTAATCTCTTCGAGTTGCCGATCCCGTTCGTCCGCCTTCATGTTGAGTCTTAATGAGGTCTTTTCTTCATACCAGACTGACTTGATGCCAAGAAGCCAAGGGGTGCGGTTCTGGTCAAGCGTGAAATCAAACACTGCTTCCATGATACTGACACCTTTACATTCTTCCAAGAAGTGGCAAACTGATTCAGCCATGTCTCGATACTGATCCAGACACTTTCCCTTCAGCATCGTGATTTCCAATGATTCAGGTTTATCAAAGTTAACTGTCATCTTGGCGGCAGACAGGGCTAGCTTTCCTTCACCTTTGGCATCAAAGACGTTGTCCTTGTTGATAATTTTGTAGGCGTAAATCTTCTTAACTTTTCGGCAATTTTTACCATAGTAGAACAGACGGACGAGATTTGGCTTCAATCCGTAAGGCGTGATGAACCGTTGATATAACTCATTCTCGTTGCCTGGCACAGGCTTGAGCTTGCACTCGCTCTTAGTTATTATATGTTTCTGAAATGATACACCTGCGCCGATACGAGACATCAGGAATGGACACTAGGGGTGCCGATCGAAAAATTCCCTCTCCGACTGTCTGCTAATGGCCGGCGTGACGGTCTTGGCCCCATTTAGACTTTCATCCAAGTCTGGCTTGAAGGCAGGCAACAGCACTTTGACTTCTTCCATCCGGAGTAGGTCGATTCCGATTAACTTCTCGAACTCCTGAAAGGGAGCTTCCACTTTTCGGCAGAGTCGACCATCCTTGGTGTAAAGGTAGTTGAACCGATTGGACTGCATACACACAGTTTCCGGGATGTTGACCTTCAGTTGGTCAATTGGTGGGCTGGATGCTTCATAACTTTCAAGGAGAATCTGGATAAAAATATTAAATTTTGAGAGATGTATATAATTTTGTTCAGAATTTCGAAATGGCTCATAAAATGCAATAAGAATTATAGGGCGGATAGCCACTTTATTGAATGCAGTATTGTTTAATTATTTTACCTTGTAAAATGCTATGCCAGGTTTAATCTTTTTGTTATCGTAGTATTCTTCAGGGTGGAGATTGGCGTTGAGTTTATTCATAATGTTTTTGAAGGGGTTGACGGGAACGAATGACTTTAGGAATCTGAGCCTTGATACTCTTTCGAGACATGCTTGCCTTGGTTTGGTATTCTCAGGGTTGTTTACTTCAGTGATGTAGAAGTCCTCCTCGGTCTTTTAATATTTACGAACTGTAGACTCCATATAGAATTTCCTTTGTGTTTATTATTATTATTATGATATTCTGATTTGCTTATTACTTATGATTCGTATATCGAAATTTCTGAATTTTTAATTTAAACTTCTATATAGGAATAAAATTACTTTCTCAATTAATCGCACATCAATTTATAAATGATAATTAGCAAATAAAACCTGTTTTTATTATATATTACTAGATAAAATAGTGGTATGCAACTCATCCCAATAATAATTGAAAAAAATCAAAAGTATTAGTTAGACCTGTGTTCGATTTTTTGATATTTTGATAAGAAGATACAGGTGCTATGCATCTTATCTCTTTTATCTAAAAAATATGGATTACTAAAAAAATAGTTGGAAAATAAAAAAAGCCAGAGGTAGAAAATCAAACAATATTTAAAAAGCATGTATTATATACATTAAATATTATCATTTTAAATAAAAAGACTAATAAATATAATATAACAAAAAATATATATATTTTTAATATAATTTGTAATAATAGTTAAAAAATCTAGATAATCATGTTTAAAGACTTCGAACACATTTTTCAGACTGGCAAGCTGGAAGCCGTTCCCGAGCACAAAGTCCCAAAAAGCTACCAAGTTGACAACAGGCGCATCCAATAATAAATACTGCTTTCGGAAGGCGCCTTTGGCTACATTTGGAAGGCCTACGATGTCGCCACCAAGTAGATATTCGCTCTCAAGCGAGTCATTTGCACCAACAAAGAGAGACTCGATGCCGCCAAGTCCGAACTACAAGTCATGGTATCGCAGTCTATAAATTAAACATTTTGAAACACTATGTATATATGAATCAATTTATAGAGAAGTTTAAAAGCATCTCCCCACCTGGTCGGATTTTATGGAGGCGCAGTAATCAAATAGGCAGATAAAACCTTCGTGATCACTCTCATGTAGTTATGTCCCAACGGTACACTATTTGACCTGCTGGCGTCTAAGCAGGACTCCGGGTTTTCATAGATGGAACTGCTTAAAATCATGTCGAGTGTGGCGAGCGGACTGAGAGATATTCACTCAGCGGGGCTGGCCCATAGAGACATAAAGATTGAGAATGTTCTTGTGGATAAGGACGGGAGGTTCAAGCTCTGTGATTTTGGGTCCTGTTCACGTGAGGTAATCGACTTCAGTCAAATTCCGCAGTCGAAATATGGGGACTACGAAGAAGAGTTGGAACAGCACACAACTCCGATGTACCGCCCACCTGAAATTGTGGATCCCTTCTTGAGATTCAAAGTTAATTAAAAGGTCGATGTTTGGATGATGGGATGTGTACTTTTCACTTTAGCTTATTTCGTTCACCCTTTCATCGAGGGCAATAAAATCGCAATTTCTGGCGCAGTCTACAAAATCCCTACTGATTCCAAGTACTCCCCAAAACTCAACGATTTTATCCGAATTCTGCTCACACCAAACCCGAATTTGAGACCCTCAGCTCACGAAGTCATTGAGATAGTTTCCAACTGGAACAATCTCAGAATGATTCCATTGAATGTAAATAACACACATCTGTCATTATTTTCATTATTTTCATTATCATTAAATAAAAAAAAAATATATAATTAATAAATTCTATATAGAGCAGCGCAAAAGAAGTGAAAGCAAGGCATGAAAGAAATGAAGCCGAGTTTAATAAGTTAAGCGAAAAGAAAGCAGTTGATTTTGATGGAGACATCCCTATGGAGGAGCTTCTCAAGCTTCAGCATAAATTGAAGCAGAAAGCGGAGGAGCCAGTCACCAGCTTCATTCAGAAAAAAACAGCACCGCCCTCATCAGTTCCCCAACAATCATATTCTCATATTATTCCTCGGCAATCAAACTCTAAAATAAATATCTCCAACGTTTCCGATAAAAAGCAAAGCAAATAATTTGACAATTTTACATTCGGCGTCGACCCGACTCACGCTCCCGTCATCAATAATAATAATAAAAATAGCAGCCAGATTATACAAAACTCTGGCAAAAATAATAACTTCGATTTCTTTAATCTGTCTCAAGGAAGTCAACAGAAACAATAAACCATCAACAAAAATGTGACGAGCCAATCTGACATGTTCTAATTCTTCGAATCTCCTCCTCGTCAAAATCAAGCATCGAGAGGAGGAGATTTGTTAGACCTTCTTTGACAGTATTGGCGATAAATCTTGAAATATTTGATAATTATATATATATATATATATTTTAAAGTAAGTCTGAAATTTAATATCTTAATGAGTTTTTAAAGTTTCTTTATTATTATAACATATAGTCATTTTCTAATAATTCCTTTCAGTAGTAAATTCTATATATGATTTCCTAATATATTCATATATAAGGATAAATACTTGAGTTCAGTTAAAGTTTCATATTTGTCTCATCTTCGATGCAGCTCTTTAGTTGATAGGTATCGAATTGCTTATTTCTTCTCGAAAGGCGGGTAGGCACCGAGACATATTTGAGTACTTTTATCCACATAGCTCATGCTCGGCTAGAAATGTGATGGCTAGTCCCTCAGCCGCATCGGTGTGGATCAGGACGAAGTAGGTGACGATGATGTAGCCTCCGACTAGGATCCACAATAGTGTAACAGGCGAGACGTATTGGTGGACGCTCAGACTCATGTAATAGCCGATCAGAAATATTAGCGAAAGCAGCATCAAGTGTCCTCCAATTCGATACATCTAATAATTATCATAAACAGTGCGTATTTAAAAATATGACAAATTCCTATATTATTTCTTAAATACTTTGGTGGCAGAACGGTTTCCCAACTTTGATAATGTCCGATGGCAAAGATACTCTGACTCTCTAGCCGCGTTGCAATAGGGCGTCCCTGTTAGATTAATATAACTGTATGCGTCCTCTCTGACCAGCTCAATCAGGTTGATCAGCCACCCGCAGCAACAGTAAACTGGATTGACACAACTCCTGCATGGACCGTCTTCTGCAGGCGTAATTAAGTCGAAAAACAGCTACGGTAGTGCGAAGAAACAGTTCAGGAAGGATCCCGCCACAACGCTGCCGAAATTTTTCGTCATCAGCCTTGTAAATGGCTGATAGCAGGATACATGAGTATGGCTAAAATACCACTCCACAGCATTGCCACTGATCACAAAATTGACTAAAAGTGCATATAAAAATAAAAAATAGATAAATATATAAATATATAAATATTTTGGAAATTATTTTTATATTTATTCGAAATTTACATGAGTCTCTAAGGAAGCTGATGCCCCAAAATAATTCCATAATGTTCAAAACGTTGAAGAAGTTGATAGAATTAGTTCGGAGGAATATGTCAGAATTACTAGAAGAAGTACCAGACGAGGACGCAAATGCCAAATACTGAAACCCGATGAGGACTATCAAGCCGACCGTCAGTAACAGAAATGCAGGGATCCACAAGAACACTAGGGGGTTTTGAGCCAGCATTTTACAGGAGTAATGAACGAGAATAGAACAAATGGCTATGGACTGCCTCGCCCAAAACATGAAGAATAACATGCCTAGTCCTACCAAAATCAGCAGAACACCGGCGATGGTCATCAGGACTTAATAATTAGCGAATGAACTAGGTCGATTAATTAGCAAGATAACTCCTATCGCTATGCATCCAATCGCTGACACGACCATCGAGGCCCAGACTGCCACGATTGGAAAGAACTGCACGAACAACAGGTAAAGCAAGCCGACTCCTGCCGCCACTCCGAGTGTGATCCTGACCACATCGTAAGAGCGCAAAAAGCCCCACTTTTCTCGAAGATTATAGCTATCGAGAACCTGGTCCATTGCCGTTGAGCTTGTGGGTAAGCAGAAACCACCGAGGCGGTTCAGTTACGAAGTAGTGTCATAGATTACGGTGGTATTTCCAGAACATTTGACTGTTGAAGTGGCAGAACATAAGAGCAGTTTATCGCCTGCTTTCGGACATTCACTTACGCACACTCGTTTTGTAATATCCTATAATACAAAAATGATTTTTATTATTTTTCACATATGTTTTTCATTTCTACTTGAGCTGCAGGGTCCGAAAAGTATTAATAGGGATAGTCGGGTAGGTCGTAGCCACAAGTGCGGAAGTTGGAGTCAGTCGGATAGTTTATTTAAAGAAGATTGTTTTTGTTAAAAAGAACACATGCAGCGATAAACATTGCCACAGCAAACAGGATTCCAAAGATGGTACATACGATATCAGTGCAAGGACGCTCCTTTTCTAGAAATTGTACATAAGTCAATATACAAAAGTTATACAAGATTGATAAGATTTGCTTTGCATACCTGGAACGGGTAACTCGTCGAAATTCAAAATCGGTTGCCTTGTCATTCTTTAATTTTTTTTTAAACTTAATTTATAATATTATTATAACAAACTATAGTTCTAGAATGGAAATATTCATTTAAAAAATATAGACTTTACTGGCATGCGGGGAATTCTTTTAATTAATACAGATTACATAGATCTATAAGATGAAAAAAATCGACTTCTGTCCTCATCACAACATAAAAAATAGAACATTATATTTAAAACATATGTTCCTATTTTATTCAAATATGGCTATATAAATATGTTTATTTTTATACCCTCTAAAATAAGAGATAATAATTGTTAGAAAAGTATGCGAATAGAAGTTTCTTTTGACTATAAATCTAGGAAATAAAAGTATTTCCTTCCCTTCGGATCAGTATTTTTATCAACTCCAGCCAATTCTAAAAATACTTTTTGGGGGGTCTTTTTGTTCTTGTTTTTTGCTTTCCTCGTTCGAGAATCTATTTTACAAGTTCGTTATTACGTTCCACAAACTCTTTAAATTAGCTGAGATACGATTATTTTATATTTGTTTAATAATGTGAAATGAAATTAATGAAAAGATGTATCTATATTTTGTTGGTTCTTTTGTGTTTTTTTAGTTATTACTTTCGTATTTGTCAGATATTACTAGTTCGAAACGTTTGTGCCTATCCAGTAGCTATTTATGTGCCTTTATGCAATCCTCTAAATTATTCTCAATAACTCCATATTTCTAATCGAGAATGGCGCTGAGAGTTTTATCAGCGTCGGTTTCTTGTGTTTTTAATGCGACGCTCTGGAGGTCCTTGTTCAGTTTCTGATATCGATCTTATATCTTTCGGTTAATCTCTGTACTGAAATAGTATAACAATTATGCAAAATTAAGACAATGTTTTTAGATTCTTTTAAGAAAGAGTGTGTTTTTACGTATTATCTTCCATAAATTGAAGTAAGTTGTGGTTCGATATTTTTTGAATAGCTGCTCTCATATTGTCTACATCTTTGCGGAGTTTTATGACCTGCAGGCTTTAATGATTTTTATTTCGGATCTCCATAGTCTTTTGCTATTGATCTAACTCATCTTCGAAGTCGTCGAACATTGACAGGTTTCCATTGATCGGTAAATGTTGTTCAGACGTTGTCTTCTTGATGCTAATCTTCAAGACCCTTTCTTTCAAATCTTCCATTTCCTTCCTAAGCTGACTACCTTCTTCGAGAAGGGCTCCAAATTACTAGTTGATAGTTTGCTTAACATTAAAGTTAATGATTCCGTTCAATGAATCTGCGATTTCGGTGATCAAATCTGAGCTATGGACATGTTGGTTGGGGTTGGAGGCTACTTGCAACTAGGATTGATAGATTAAAATTATAAACATATTCAGACATGATTTGAAAGGATATTTTAATTTTTAGGGAAAGGTGTTTTGTGTAAAAATTAGCTAAACCAAAGGTACCTTTTAAAATTCTTAGCGCAGTAACATTTTGAATTGAGCTGAGTCGAATAACTTCTAAATCAAATCGTTTTCAGACATTGATATTTAAAATAATAATGTTTATAGTTATTATTCTTTATACTTGATATATCTACTGCTATACAATAAAAATATTTAGATCAGTTTAATCGGAAATCGAGAGAATCATCATATAATATTTTCGAATTATAACAGATTGGTTATCAGAAGTACCCTGGATGCAGAAAACACCGGTTGGTAAAATAATTCCGTGTATTTTACTGTCCGGCGTATCGCTACAAGTTAAACCAAAACGTAATTTCGTCTGCCCCTCCGAAAGGCCCACATGGACAAAAGCGTTCAGGATATTTACACAATCACACCCGGATAACGCTGTTTCAATAAAAAAGCTTTTGTCAGAACCAATATTTCGATATAATAAACAAACATGATGTTTATTTTGTCCACGCGCGCGGCACGAAGTAATTTAATCATTAAAATATATTGTACCGTTATTGACGTAGGCGGCCCGGCCTCCTGGCATAAACACAATTTAAGCGTGTTTAGTCGACGTGTGTCGGAGACTTCGCCTCTTCCACGATGTTTGGCAGTAGTTTTACTTAATTATTTATTTAATATAATTATATTGTCGGCAGTTGTACGGGGCCGGGACCAAGCGGAAAATAAATGTTTGATGTTTGTAAATAACCTGGCTCACCCAAAAGACACTTTATTTTGTGCAAACTTATGCAATATATTGTTAAAGTGGCAGGGAGTGTCCCATCACTGCTTTTTAAGAATGATAACATAAAGGAAAGAGTAAGGCAACGCAGTGCCAGGGAGATAGATACTGTCGGTTAAACTTTTGTGAAGCTACCGGCACGGAAATGTGCCGATAGCGCTTCGAAATTCCAACCAGAGCGCTCGGGTTAGCGTCTGGCTGGGGGTACAAATAAACCGCAAAACGGGTAGTTGCCAGTTACACGGCCATTCGGCAATTTATTGCCATGGCAGCGAGCAGTGCGTCAAATGCGCGGGTCCTCATCGATCCGCTGATGACACCAAACCTAAAGATACGCCAGCCAAGTGTGCCCTCTGTGAGGGTGCACACATGGCTAACTATGGAGGTTGCCCCGCCAGGCCACAGTCCAAGCAGTTGAGCAAAAATAGAAACTGTAATTTCAAGTACATAAATAATAACAATGTCAGCAGAAACTTCACACCCAATATTATTAATAATAATAACGTTTCTCGCCCTCCTCCTCATAACGAAAGCCAGCCTCCTAGGTCTGATCAGCCCATCGCTTCACTATTAGACTACCCCCCCTTCCCACTACCTCCATTCCTAATCACCGTATTCCCGCTCCACCCACTGATCGTTTCTGGCCCGCGCCTCACTTCATCAATTCCCGCTCTTCACATCAGGATCATCGGCCTTGAAAAACCCCGGCCTTCAGCCAACAATTCCGGCTTGAACGCCATCTGGAGTCCCCTCAAATGTCACAGGGCGTCTCCCTTCTCCTTCCTCCCCTCCCCCTTCCAATTTCAATCTCAACAGTATCCAGTCACTCATAGAGCAATCCACAATGCTTCAATTTATTATTCAAAATGCCCCAAAATAGTTGAGCAATATCCAGGAGTTTATGAATAAGGATAATAGATAGACAAGGCGTAAAAGATTCAAACCTCCAGATAGCCTATTGGAACGCCAATGGCACTGTTCTAGCGTACCGAGAAGAGATAATAGAATTTCTCCATGTTTATAATCTCGATGTATTTCTTATTAATAAAATGTTTTTTTTTTATTATGTAATTCTCTTTCAAGACTATATAAACATTCAAAAGTGTCATCTTGAATATCACCAATGCTTGTAAAGTAGGTTATTAAACCCTCGATGAACCTCATTGCTTCTTCTTTTGTTGGAATATCAACCTTTTCTTCATCGGACAGTTCTTCAGCAGAAAAGTCTGCTGGTGTTAAATTAATGTCATCAACTTCCACCAAGTCTGATGCCATAATATTGGAGTCAAGGTTTACATAATCCTCCAGGGGTTGGTCTGAAATCCTTTCCCAGCCTTCTATAACATCACACTGGATATTTTCTTGGGTACTGGGTACGTCTTCATCCTGCTCCTTGTATATCCCAGCTTTCCGGAAACAATTCTTGTTGGTACTTTTTTATTGGCTGCATATTTTGTCGGCAATATCCTGACATTTTTGAAGCTGCGTGGTTTTTCAGACTTCCCAATCACTAACGGGGGAAGCTTCTCACTTCCATCTGAATATGTAATCAAGAGAAGAGTGAGACGAACCTTGCTTAATTTTCCTGCATGACAAGCTTCACCCTTGAAGCTGAAAGTATTACAAGGTAGAACGTTGAATAACAGCCCAGTCGTCAGCATTGAACATATCTCTGGCAGTGTATGTTCAATGCCGACTTAAAATATTATTGCCCCACGCACTGATGAACCATTCTTTTAAAATCTCCTCCATTTTTTCGTACTTCGACGCTTTAATGTACATACGTTTTTTCGCCCCGGATCCACATTGAATAATGTCTATTGAATTTTTCGAGAATGTTCCTTTTCTCTTGCACTGACAAAGCTTTTCTTTGGTTAGACATTGTATGTTTGAAATAATGAGGACGTAAAAATGAATAATAATCGAACCGAAAGCAATATGAAATATGCCGCTCGCCGACCGATCACCGTGTGTCGTTCTAAAGATACGGAGTTCGCCCACCAATCACCGTACGCCGTTCTAAAGACACGGAGTTTTCCCTCCAATCACCTTACGCCGTTCGAATGTCACGACTCAATCATTATCAAGCGCGCGTAACTCGCATATTTGTGTAATTCGCGGGAAAGAAAAACGTAAATGCGGGTATTAAATGTACTGAAATACCTCGGGACTGAAAAAAATACACGCAATTGGCGAGAAAACGTGAATTCCGGGCACGTAAATACGGGGTTATACTGTATATTAAAAGTTTGCTTATTGCCAGGTGGAAAATATTTCCAACTAACCTATTTATAAAGAGCAATAAAAACGGAACAATAATTATTGACTCTGCGCATTTGTAATATGATGAGGAATCTATCAAATTGATCTACCGTATCTGAAGAGTCTGAAGTTCTTAATCTACTACTCGGAAGAAATTATTGAGAAATAAAACTAAGATTTTGTACGCTTCATATTAAAAAGGTGTGACCGAAAACTTGGCATTTTCTAAAAGGAGTTATTCGGCCTATTCATTCTAATAGCGTGTCGAGTCCCGGGAGACGAACCCTAATCAAAAGTTAGTAATCAAAGTGCCACCCGTAGACCAGAGTCTAGAGTCTAGACCTCTCAGGTATGCCACCCTCGCAAATATTTCATTGGACAAACTTTTCCGTCATTACCGTGCTGCTTGTGACCAACATAACGTAACGACCGAAGGCAATATTGTTTTATTTGAGAAAAAAAGTAAAGCTCTTTCTTTGCGAAAGGTGTGGGCGACTGCAGACGTTTCAAATGTGAAAAACTATTTGTGTAGTCGAGGCATCGAGGGTATCGATCCCGTAAATATTTTAGTTACCAGTGCAAAAAAATAATACTTTTATTATCTTATCTTCCACTTTGTTGTTGACCGTAGTATCTATTTTTTTCCCTTTTCTGCCTTGACTGTCCACTATTTTTATACCGTACAATATGTTGAGAATCAGCAGTCGAACGAGTATCAACTTTGTATCCTTCGTTTTACCACGTCAGTAATAATTTAATTTTTTTTTTCACATTGACTTTACATCTCTATTATCAGAAAATTTTTTTTTAGTCATACTGGAAGAGTTCTCCATCCTAAAGGTTTATTCACATCTACCTGCACCGTGCAGCGCAAACAAGCTTAGTGGCACGCACGGCACAGAATGGAGTATTTACATTACACCGTTCGTGAATGTGTTCATAGACAATGTAAGCAACTAGTTTTGTCGTGCCTGCCACATTACGTGTCTGCACTGCGCGGTGCTGGTACATGTGAATCAAACTTAAGCCGTAAATATTGGTAAACTTTAGAGCAGAGGTTTCCAACTTATTTGTCTCACCGCCCACTTTTGGACAATATATTTCATCAATGCCAGTCGTTTCTTACGCGATAATGTGATGAAATCTATATATATATACACTGTGATTGAGATATAATAAAGGTACGATTCCGAGGACCGCGGCAGAGTGCAGAATGCAGTGCAGTCTGCCGTCTGCCGCTACGGTTCAGTCTGCCGCCGATCTCGGAATCGTACCTTAACTTAATCTCAGCGGTCAACTGTATTCCCGGACACGATCTACTCATCACCCCTATTCTCCAACTGTTTATCTGAAAAATTATTTATTTATTATATACGCCGTTCATATGTTTTACATATTTCATGATAGAATTTAAATTGTAATATTGACACAGGTGTAAAATATACTATAGTAGGTACATCGATAGAATAGATCGTATTCCCAAAATATACGAACAAAATATTTAAAATGTCTCGCAAACAAATTCAACAGTAACATTATCTAGATATAAAATGCAACGGAGGCGAACAGTTGCTGACTTAATATTTTTACTTATGTATGTTATCACGCCTTAGACACATCTATACTCCTTACTCATTGTTGCAAAACGGATGAACTCTGCTATTCATGTTTACAAAAGTATTGTCTGAACTCAAAAATCGTTAATAAACAAAACACACAATACGTTTAATCATACTATTCGCGCTATACACACGTATCTTGTTAATATTTATGAATGATTTGCCCTATTATAGTCTTATTTGCATTCTCACTCCTGAAACTATCGTTACAGTTTTTGATCGAGTAGTTCTAGTTGAAATATTAAATTTAATTAAGCTAATTAAATCAGCGCTCTCTATAATTAAAAAAAAAGTTAAGTCAGAAACAAATCTTTTACCTGAGTGTTTTAATTATTTCGTCAAATAATTGTAATTTATAGTTTCAATTGATAGCCCGAGTTTATAGTTAACATATTTTAGAAATTTATATTGAACTTTTTCAATGGAAACGGAATGGATATTATAGTGAAGGGATCATATGGAAGGATTGTATTCGACTTAACTTCGAACTCAGAAAGAGTATAATAATTTTAGAGTTAAAATATTCCTGAAGTCTCTGGAATTTTGAAGAATGAAGCCAAGTATTTTTAAAACTTTATTAGTTATTAAATTGACATGTGTAAAAATTTTTATTATGTGTCGAAAATAATGCCAAGATCATTAATGTCGTTAATTCGGAAATATTTACTGTTGATTTTATATTGGAAGTTGGAAGGATGATTAATTTTAAAAAATCTGATCGTATGAAATTTATTAATTAATAAAAAGAGTTTATTAACACCAATTTTGTAATTTATTTGTATGTAATGTGAAAACCACCTTCAAAAGTTTTAATTAATTTGACGAGCCTTATTGTCATCAAATACAGTTATTATATCATTATTAAACAGTAAAACAAATGTTGGACCTAAATGTGAAAAATCAGGTACATTACTTGTAGCCACGAATTTATATGATAGGTTTGAATTGATCAGGTTGAAGAATTTTTTTGAATTGATAGCTCTTTACGTACAAAATAATCTGGGAAGTTTATTATGAGGGATTTAATGGTTTATTTTATTAAATGCCTTTACAAAGTTTGTATGTATTGAATCGACTTGGGTTTTATCTTCAAGTCCACATGATGTAAATATTTCTCCCTGGCATAAAGCCATGTTGATCAGGTACAATGATGTTATTAATGTGTACAGAGATTCTATCAAGCAAAAGTTTTTCAAACATTTTGCCGATTATGGAGAGCATACAAATGTGTCGGTAATTAACTCAGATCATGGAATATAAAGAGATCTGCCTCGAGGAGCGCCCGACTGACGGCCGACGATGCCTTTTCAGGCGTCATTTTCAATTTTCAAGAAACACAATTCTTAGTAGCTTTTTCGTAATCAAAGCGTGATGTTTGTCCTCGTTTTATTCAAAATGCCGTCTTGTTCAGTGCAACTTTGTAAGAATACGATCGGCATAGTAAATTTCAAAATAACTGTAATATCATTTCACTAATTAGTACTAAATTAGATTAAGAAATCTATAATTAATGATTTTTTTAAAGTTTTTATTAACGTACGCTAGCATTGGCCAAAATGCCGCACAATGCCCGCCACCGTTAAAGGTAGTGATGTGACGCCAATACGTTTAAATATCGACTATCGACATTTGATAATTATTATTAATGTTTTTTTTAACAAATGCTGATGGTGACAGAAAAAAAGTTTTTCTTTCCATATTACATATTTATTATGTTTGATAAAATATATATATATATTTTACATTTTATTAAATCTATATTACTGTTGTTATTTCAAAATACACGGCTTCAATTCCTGGATTGCGCAAGTAATTTTAATTTACTTGATATGCATTGAATATACTGTCAGTATCACACCGGTGAAAGACCACCATTCAGAATTGAAACATTGATTGAAATAGGTTTATTTTTTTATTTAGTACTTATAAATAACAAAGTTAAATTCGATTTACCTTATTTTTTCATTAAATTGACTATTTTGCTTTCGATGTCCACATATCCTTATCGGCGACAACATCAATAAATGCGCCATGTTATGGCTATCCCACCCATTGCAAGACTGCAAATATACTTATAGGTATGTTGTAGAATTTGCTTTGAACCTTATCATCACCAGAGATTACTTGATTCGCTCTTTTGTGGTGCGTATATGGGAAAGCAAGTGTCGAAGTAGGTCTTCCGTATTTTTGTTAAGTTTTTTTGAGAATATGTTAAGGCAAAAGTCCCGGAGATTTGTTTGATGTTCCTTCCCGACCAATTTATTGATTCAATTTATTGACTACCGAGTTATTAGTTCCCCTGCTTCCATACTCGTGTTTTTCAAAACGAACATAACGTTCTCTATTCATAAGAGATTTTTCTTTCAGCGAACCTAAGTCATTTAGCTTGAATGTGTGGGTGCATTTTTATGCCATCGAAATGTGTACGCACAGAGTTTTATTTTAGTATTAATGCCAACCGAATTGACGCGATTGGTGTATAGGTATAGAAAAGGGGCGGGCACTTTCGCGTACGCGCACAGTAGTATTGGTTATGAAACAGGCGACACTTATTAGGTGATAGTAATAATGGAACACAGTATATTTCTTTATATTCTATGATCTGAATATCGCCCTTTTTGGATACAGGTGTTAGGTAACTATTTTGTTTCTGTAGATCTGGGAAGCAGCTAGTATTAAGTAATTGTTTAAATATCTGACATTGTGGCTTGGCTAATATTGATACACAGTTAATTATAAAAGTTGGAGAAACATTCTCTGGACCCGCTTTTTTTCTTTACCTCATTTGCCTTTATTTTACATAAAAAATCAGAGACGTTTATATGTAGAGTAGGAATGTGGACCGTGTTTTTTTGATGAAAGGTGAGATGGCCCCCCCCCTTTCCCTTTAAAGATGTGATGGCCCGTCCTTCCTTCGTTTATGATTTAATTTAGCAATAGACCTCCGTTCGCGCCACCGGTTTAAGATGACTCCTCTACTGCTGCCTTAAATTTTCCTAACTAATGTGATCGGAAAACCCTTTGTAGTTTTCCTTTCAATTTGAGGTTTTTCTCCTCCTTGGCCAGCGTGCAACGTCTAGCCCTATGCTAACATTCGAGTGTTTCCGATTTTCTTAATTTTCACGGTAATTTTTGCACTCCAATGTGGTCAATTTCCCAAGCTTTTCCGGAGTCTACGTTGTGTTCTGATTTTTGGTTCAGACTATTGGAAAAACAAGGTCTTATTTTGTGGTAACCCCTATTCTTTGTAGCGTAGGCAGACTCTCGCATACCATTGACAGAATTCATATTCCTAACATTACTCCTATCTTAGACTTTAATGTTCTGAACTCTCTATTATTATCCTACTATGCAATCTATGTTAATTTCCTATAGGAAGACTAGCATTTTCCTAACTTTACCCCTAAATTTTCTATTTTTTTTTCTATCGTGAGTTTTATTGGGAAAACTTAGCTTCTGGGCTATACTAATTGCACTATTCCTGATCTATATAATACGACGTAGTTTCAATTTTAAATTTGGTATACATAAATGTAATGATCACAGTATTATCGTCTTTCCTCATCGTACTAAGTGTTATTCTACATGGGTTAGTTTCAATGAATTTCATGGTTAAAAGGTACAGTTTTACTTGTTTTGGCGCCATCTCCATCCTCTCCTAAATTTGGGAAAATTACATGATTAGGTTTTAGTTTTCACAGCTTTTGTTATGACGAGAGATCGAATACGGTTTGTTTTGCTGCAATTCGGCTCCAGACCAACCCCTAAAGTACTCAGATGACCACGTTTCCGGTTAGTAACTCTCTCTTCACAGACGCACAGCCTGACCAAATCGGTATACGTAACCTCTTCTTTTAGTTCGTGCGCTATTGGTCATCCCCTGTACCGCGACGGAAAGAGCACCTTCCTTATCCATGGGTCCGAGACCCTCCGAATTCCCGTCCTCCAGACAGTTACATTTAAAGGAGATCAAACCGGTTCCGTCCCCTCGTCAAACAACATTATATACTTGCGAATTTTTGCAAAGTCCGGGTTGAAAGGCCGTCCCCCGCATCAAGAGTTCAGAGATAACCACGCTTAAATCAGCAATTATCTCTGCCCAATCGATAGGTACAAATTATAAATATATGTAAACAATACGAGTTTTTATAATCCACAATACTCCAGTTTTCCCAGAAAATTGTGGATCTGACATCTCCAACACAGGTCGTGAATCTGTGCCAGATATTCAGACATATTACATATCAAAATACATGAAAGTGATAATACAATATATATAATAGATTACTTTTGGTTTGGTTGACAGGTTGATTTAATGAGACCCTGCTATCTCATGTAGTTTGAATTTAACTGTAGATTGATTTTTGTTTGTTTGGAGAAAAGGTAGGACTCAAAAAAAAGCCCAAAATTTGCAAGGCCTGAAACTTGAAAACCTAAGTCGAAGATAAAATTAATTTCATAACATAACTTGGGAACGTATTGTCGACGAATGATTATGCTTATTTTGACATTTCTAGTAATGTGGGTTTTGTTTGTTCTGTTGAATTCATCAATATGTTCGAACGGGTGTGGAGCGCCTTTGAATTGAATCTTTCTATGAAAATGGCGCTATAAAAATATTTATGTACGCAAACTACAAATACGTGATTTCTAAAAGATGATAGTTCATCGCAAAAGATGATAGTTCATCGCAAAAGATGATAGTTCATCGCAAAAGATGATAGTTCATCGCAAAAGATGATAGTTATTTTTCAATTAAATGTCGACGTTTGTTAAGGTACTTATTCTTCGTAAGATGTACTGAAATTCGAATATATATATATATACTTATACGTATCTACATACTTCGATAAAAGAAGGGTGTGGTTTGGAATGTTGACCTAGTTTTAATAACAGTCGAGGAAGTGTGTCATTGAGATATGCGACAGTTATTAAGTGTCAGAGACCCCCCGTCAGGAAGCATAACAATTAGGATTCATTGGTTTGTTTTAGAATGATAACGATCTTTGAATTAATAAAAATCGTTTGGGATGTTTATAATTAGTAACGTTAGTTTTCGAATTTAAGTGTTAGGGAAAATATATACTAATAAAATAAATTGTTTTTATAGGAAATATACATAAATATAATAATTGGTTTTATATATATACATATTAAACATTGTATATAAATAAAGATAAAATAAATAACGGCCATATAGATTTGATAGATACATTATACACTTTCTTTATATATATACATACTCTTAGTAAAGGCCAAGTTTTTAGCCGAAGTCATTTCACTATACACCTAGGAAAATACACACGTACATCGGGAAGCGGTCAGCGAATAAACTGTCTCTCATGTCCCTTCGTCTCGCAGAAAAACAGGTAGGAAAGCCCATGGACAATTATCGTTCCCTCCTATCATACCCTACTGTGAAAATGTCACCTTCGTCATCGAACACCGTCAAAGATAGGCATCGATCCATGACACCTCGGAATGCGAGTCCCCTCAAACACCCTAAATGTCGACGCTTCTGGGAAAATAACTCACCAACGTCAGGATGGTAGGAAACCAGGTCCACCCTCTGGAAGCGACGGATATCCTCAACATTCAACAAGTCTGGTTCTTTGTCCACGAGGGATAATTAGGTGAAGCCAGACTGGTATTTCGTTCCCTTCTCCCGTCCTCCACGTGATAGAGAGCTTCAGACGGTTTCACTCGTTTAACCCCTTAGCCAACGCACACGGGATCCAAAGTGAAAGTCAATAAGATGTTCTGAAGTTGTTGTTTATGAGTCAACTCAATAAAAGACAATTATACAGGTAGGTATCTACCGGAAATTAAAAGTCAAGTGCTGGTAATGAGTGAGACAATTGAATTATCTATAGTACTAGTTTAATTATAATTCAATGCGAAAAGAGAGGTTTATACAGGTAAGTATCTAACGGAAATTATTATAAATACCTAGATGTATTTATGTAAAAAATTATATTTCTGAATATTTAAATTCAAGTACTGGTATTGAGTGAGACAATTGAATTATCTTTAGTACTCGTTTAATTATAATTCAATGTGAAAAGAGAGGATTATCGTATAATATTTAATGGAGCTAGACATACCGCTCGGGTACCCCAAAATGTATTTGGACATAATTATTTGATTAGAACGGCTTTGATCAAGTATACAAAACATTTACTCATGATAGATAACGGTCGTATAGTATTGACCTATATATTAAACATTAAATATAATCATATATATATATACACATATATACAATACATGTACTTATAAATCATTAGAAATATAATTCATGTCTCCGTCCTCGCCTTCCCCGGGAGAACCTGAAAACTTTTATATTAAATGTTTGACTCACCTGAACTCCCGACAAATTTCATAATTTTTCCAGACGGGTTATACACGCCATTAAGAAGTTTCAGAAAATATTGAACTTCCCTGCCTGGTATGTTTAATCTTATTTAGAAATATTTACTTAATAACAATCTAGCGTTACCTAATTTCAATTCGTGATCTACCGATTTGTACTATTTCTTCAAATTTAATGATCTCTAAATCCAAATATTATTAGATAATATTTAATTTTTTGTTGTTTTATTTTCCTATTTTATTCTTTGTACTCACGTAATTCTCTTTACTAACTATTAATTAAATCCGTAAACCGAACGCTTGGTAATATTTTAGAGCTTCATTATTTTTCTTTTACGAAATTAATCCCACACTAAGTATTAAAAATGAATTATATGAAACTAAGACTCAGCTGTTTTTAAACTTTCACTAAATTATTTTAAACGCGATTATATTTAATTTTTCTTAAACTCGTAATAAATTCAGTTCAACATAAAATATGAATTAAATCATATTTCATTTAAACAATTTTAATTAATTCACAGAAGCTAATTTTAAAAATCTTTAAACAAATAACTTTATTAATTTTGGAAATTTTCAATATTTATTAAATTATTATTATTATCACATTGCTCTAACAGCTTTGAGAAAATTAAATCAAATATATTGTTACCAACTTTAATTGCGACTTTTAGGATCTTTAACGTAATTTAAGTATTATTAATTTTTAGGAGATTTCACTATTTATCAAACTATTATTGAATTAGATAGATCGGCAACTATTTAAGAAATTTTTAATAAATAAATTATTATTAATTTGAACACAAAACACTTTATTTATTATAAGATGAAATTTTTGAAGTCCAGAAAAAACCCACTCTTAATTACTTAAATACCGATACGCCCGTAATGAACTATTTCTTCCGACTTCAATCAACTTCAATTCAAACACTTTATTTATAAACACTTTCGATTATTATAATTTCACTTAAAACCACCAATTTTAATTAATTCACAGAAGTAATTTTTAGTATCAACTTAATTATAATGAATTTTAAAAACTTCAATATTTTATCAAACTATTATTGAGTTAACTCAAACTATTATTGAATCAATTCAACAACTATTTAAAAGAATTTATTTAAAACTTTATTTAATTGTAAGAAACAAATCAAATGAAACTTCCTAAGTCCAAAAACAAAACAATTACACAATATCGATCGGCGCGTAATTAATCTTCCCGGCGTTTCTCGCGACCAACTCCCATATTCTGCCGTTACATTTCCTTATATATCTAGCTTAAAATCAAAAGGCCCTAACTGCATTCCATACCTTCATTAAATTATGTTCTCTATTAACTCGTAAACCTATATGTAAGTAATACTAATTTCGAATGTAATTCTTCAATGTAAATATTTAGGTAACACCTGGCCTGCCTCTGAATCCATCACTTTTCCTCACTCCGGCCAGGATCGAATTTAGTTCATTCCTCTAGATCGCCCTGCTGTTCCTTATTATAGAATTGGAAATTTCGATTCATGTTTTTTTTTCTGAAAATATTATCTATCGCTTATTCTTTGGTCGCCTATGAACTCGGGTCTCTCGTATTTATAGCCACTATGTCATTATTGAATTTTATTTAAAGAAGCGCCTTCTTCACATCGTTCAATTTTAGAAATTCCCTTAGTCCCTGGTTGTCTTTATACGCGATATCTTTTTATTTATGAATTTTCCGATGGTAACATGGTTTTTCTCTGATCTAACATGTGAATATTCGACTAACGCATATTTTCGTGCAATTCTCAATTGATCCTAATATTGGTGTAAACACTTTATAATTTCTTCCCCACCTCACCTGCCTGAGTTAATAAATATACCTTTCCAGAATGATTTTTCAATGTGTTGTACTGCTTCTTCCTGATCTAGCTGTATTACACCTTTTGCATGTACCTGTCGTCTGCTTATACTTTCATCCGGGTCGTTTGACATCATCCTTAATTGATTTTTCACTACCTTTAATAATTTTATGTATTAATTTATTGGCGTTTTTACCTGCGATTTACCTACCCCAAACCTGGTAGATATGAGTTCGTTCACTTCTTTCCTGGCCACTCCCCCTTTTCCATTTCACTCTAACTCAATATCACATTAGCATATTGTTTATCATGGGTAATAACCATTACTTTTCTAAAAAACCGATATAAATCAGAGTTAATCGAAAACCCATTATTTTTTATTACTTTTCCTTAAATAAATATTCCTATCTTCCCTGTATAACCTTAATTGTTTGTTTGTCTCTTTATCACCTGAGTTTCATGTTCATCTGGTCGCTTAAATACACAATTCTTGTCGCCCTGTTTACATTAGTCATTGACAACCTCAAAATTTTACCTAAATGTATCGAACTATATTCAAAGTAGTAGTCCATATATCTCAATATTTCTATTGAATTCCTTCAGTTTAAATTTTATAATTGATTGATACATTTCTCATCTACATTTTCATAATATCTGATGTCCCAAATCTACTCAATTAATACCTTTTATCACCTAAAATCAGTCTAGTTTCACTCCCTTGTAATTATCTACGTTCCTGAAATTAGAAAATTGTACTCCTATTTCACATTAGTCTCGCCTAAATCGACTCTTAAGTTTGCCGAAGTTTCCATACTGTATAATTCTTGTTTCTTCCCTTTTTCATCTGCTGAAGCTATTGTTCTCTGAATTATTTTCTCTAATTCGTTGTTTTTCCGCTTAGCCTTACATGACACGTCTTTCTGTCTAAATTCTAATGCAAACACACCTTTCCCCGTGCAAGATAAATCATCACTTTGTAGTTTTTTATTTGTAATTAACATTTTGCGTATTATTTTTACTTCCTACTTCCATTTTCAATGGTTATTCATCTCTGCATTTCCCATTGTTTCCTTTAAAGTTCACGACCTCTTCTCGTCCTGTTCGACCGCTAGTGAAATGTTTACATTATAGGCCGTTGATCTGAACCCTTTCGATTCACATAAATAATCAATATTTCCTTTGTCCTGTCACCACTAATTGTTGTTTATGTAAAACGCTCGTTTGATTGGTAACTTTTTCGTTGATTTCACCCAATCCTGTGATGTTTATTTATAAGAGGGAACGTCTTCTTCCCACTGCCATCTCGTGGTTTTATGTTGCAACGAGTTTTATGAATCAAAATTATTGGATTATAATTCACTGTAATCAAACTCTCCACAAGTCGATAGATGTCGCTCCCTTAAGCTTTTCTAGCATGAAAGTTATGCATATAAAAAAAAATATTTTCCAGGGTTCTATTAAAAGAAAATGATGATGGTTAGACCATTACAAGTTGGAAATATCGATGGTTTTCGTAGGATGACTTTCAAAATCAATCTCTGTATCTATTCAGGTAAGAGGTTAGTTTTAAAGGTACCCCCCCCCCCCCGAACTGATTATACCATATTCTTAAATCGATTTCGCAAGGGAATAATATATTGTTTTTATCATATTGGATGATGGGATGTTTCTCAATCTAATGAATACGTAAATAAGGTTTCTTACTCTGGTTACCGTATTTTGCACTTGTTCTTTCCATTTTAGCTGACTCTCTACTAAAACACCCAGATCCTTTATGCTGTTTTTGCATGTGATGGGTAAACATTTGGCATCATCGCATTCTTTATTATTTGCACAGTAAGATGAATGGATTTTGATACAAGTAATGTTTTCAAGGTTTTTTTTTCTTTAGAGAGAATTCGTTGTTTAAAATAATGAATAGCACTTGAGAATAATGTAGATTGTAAAAGCACATACCCATTGAATTTGTGATGTAAAGCGTGCAGTACAAGCGCTTCTTCAAACGAAAACATTTATTACCTTAACTTTAAGATTACGAACTTTGTGAATGTGGACATATTTAAACAACAAAACACATCACAGAAAAATATCCTCTTTACCAGTTTCCCTATGGCATATCTCATAATATTATATAACTTATTGGTAAGGATAAGGCTTGTCTGTGGTTTAGTGAAGTATTCCGTCATGTAGGAGAAAGTTCAGAAGAAATTTATAACATTCTCTACCTGAGAGAGTATGACTACTACCCGTGGCTCTATCCTACCGACTTCCTCTAAGGTATACTCGGAATGAACCATCTGCGGATCAGATGGTTATCATGGAAAGCATTAATCTCTATGTTCCCGATGGTTATCTCTATCATCGACAGCATAGACTGTTTTATCTCGCGGCCTGCAGGACCAACTTGCCAATGGCCATGCTGGTGGGGAGGGAAATCTTGCTGTTAAATAGAATCACGAGAGGATGTACTACATCATTGAATCTGCGTTTAAACAGAAAGTTTTGTTGCTATTTGCATATTACCAGTATGTGTTATATACAATTTACTTTCATTACATGTTTTAACCTTTTCCTTTTTAAATTTTTCTTATTTTTATTAGTAATTATTTTGGATGTAGTACATCCCCTCTTATTAAATAATATCTTAAAGTGCCTTATAATGTAAATTTTTGGAAGGAGTAAAATTGGATTGATTTGAATATGTGCTGGATCAAGTAACTTGCGATGCCATCGACTGATTGAATAACCTCAGCATCCCACTACGACCTCCATCAACTCTCCTCCACCATACGAAAGAGAAGAATATTAATATTTAACAAACTGTAGTACCCGACATTGCCCGAGCTAATGAACGGCTTAGAGTAAAGATTTTAGGTTGTTATGTGTTACCCCTACCCCTATCCTTAATTATCCTCTTATTTTGAATGTGAAATGTGCAACATTTCGTAAAGAGTACCAACAAACATTCTGTTTTAAGTAGTAGGAAGGGGGGAGAGTGTAATTTTTCATAATATCACATAGACAGTGACCTTCCTCTTGTTTTGAAGGTCGTGTGTAAAATTCGATCATGTTTGGAATAACACTGTAGTTTTATATTTAAAAAAAAAACACCCTCATCCACCCATGGAAACTCTTCTTCGTAAATATTATAATAAAGATAATATCTATAATGGATATATACATAAAGAGTGAGATTATTTCACCTGGGTATGTTCCTGCTTCACGTGCATTCGTTTTGTCATTTAGCTTATAAAACTTTTTGGATAGTTATAAATTGAGAATAATACTCGATTTGTTTCTATAAAAAGTTTTGTTTAGCAAACACTAGTTAGCTGGAATTCAAACTAATATGTTTTCTAATTAAATTCTGTGCAGAGGTAAGCGGTTGCTCGGAAATATTATTAACTGCTCATTTAACAAAACAAATAAATAATTTTTAGAAAGGTGTCCACTATGTGTCTCTAATGGATGGAATTTAAATACACCAATAATGAAATTTGATTAATAAAGCAAGGAAGATGTTTGACGTAACTCCACACTTCTGAAATCTGAAAGAGAAAGAAATCTGCGACTGGTACATATAGAAAGAATCGAAATTGCAGCTTTTCTTTCGATTTTCATTGATTTAATATTTATTTTCTTAACCTAAAAGCGGGCGCCCGGGCTTTTATGACAAAAGAGGTCACGCGTAGCCTAATCGACCTATGAAATATTATAACTAGTTCTGTCTTAAATAATAAAACGTTTTCCGTAAAGACGGTTACTCATGTTGTAATTCATATTCTTCAATAGTGATTTGTACCTAGTTATCAATATAATGTTCTTGATTATTATTCGAAAGAATTAATATAATCAATAATAATAATAATAATTAAATAACTTTCCTAGGGCTGTTTTTGTGAAAAAACATCTTAAGTGCGCTAATCACATGCAATAACATTCATTGCAAATGAAAATGGTGTGATCGCCGCAGATATTTCTAGTGCAGGGCACGCGGTGGGCTTCCGATTGCTTCCTTTTTTTAAGGAAAATTTTGCAGGACACACTTAATATTTCCTTAGTGGTTGATTAAGTATGTTGCATATAATTAATTAGACGTTTTTCGATTGACTGTGCCTGTAATCCTAAGCATAGCGAGGAATCAGATGTGAGGGAGATGAAGAGTATAACATATGCATTGCTTCATTACTATCTCGGGTTGCCCGGTAGAGTAGATGAAAATAATTATAAGACAAGTCCGTAACAGGGGGAGAGGGGCGCGGGCGGTTGTTTCGACGCCGCGCAACTGCTGGTAGGTTAAAAATCTTACAATAAATATCTTAGCATATGTGTATATTAAATACAAGGTATTGTCAGATATAAATTAGAAATTTAATGAAAACAAGGAAATCCAGATAAAAAAATGTTGGGACAAAGATTTCCTAATGTCTTACAAGAATTTGGTTACTGGTATGGAAGCCTCTGTGTGTCTATTTTAGACTTTTTTTAATGCACGAGATTTACGGTAATTGTTACGAGGACCTAATAATTCAGTACATTTCAGAATACATAAGGGTTACATTGTAATTTTTATGTACGTTTGATCGAGAATGAATATGTGTATAGAATGACAAAACCGAGCAGTTTGTTTGCAATGTAAAATACACATAAAATTGTGTACATTTACCTAAGGTATAAATCCAGGGAAAGTCTTGTGTCACATAAAAACGTATTAAATAAGAAAAACAATGCATCTTCATTATTCTCGTAGAGTGTTTGGAGCTCACGTATTTCTAAAGGAAAATACTCGCATGTTACCATTGCGTGAGCAACCATAAAGTTTTCATGGTGGTTTTTACATGGGTGGTTGAGTGTTTTGTGTTTCCTCTTCCTTATTGAGTCAAAGTTTCACGTCTGTTAAATACTGTACACCTGTATTACGTGCTATATCAGTGGGTACCAACGTAACATAAATTATAGTTATTCAACATACATGTGATACCATCAATACATTTAATGTTCGCCAAAAGGAGTTTCGGATACTCGATTCGACACAATTTTTTGATAACAAATTGATTCACTCATTACAAAAATAGCATTTGTTTTTCAATCAAATTTATCAGAGGACTTTTACATAATTTCGAGTACCTTTTGAACAAGGCTTTACGCTCAAAATGTATGGAATGAAAATAAATTACAAACGAGTATTTTAAATATTTTTTGTTTTTTTTTCATTTATGTCGTATTTTTAAAAACTGAATTCAACGTTTTCAGTATATTCAATAAATTGTAATAACTTTTTGAAGCTTATAAATCTCATTGTAATATTAAATCATGGAAAAATATAATATTAACAAATCTCAAAATAAAAAGAAAATGGTCGCAACTGGAACTCGAAGCCAGATCCTCTAGTATTACCGGGACTGGCGTCCCTATCGAGTGATTGATTTAGACATAATTGTTTTCCGTCACTTTTATCAATCTCATAGCTTATTTTAGGAATTATTAATATTATTTTAAATTAATTCTCACATTTTGGTCAAAAAACGTCCTATATAAATAAAAATCTATATTTATATCCTAGACATTATATCTAGGTTACAAAAATATTTGGAAACTTTACAATCATACAAAGGGAAATGGATTCGAGTCCCAGTTGCGACGGTTTTTTATTAAATTTTCTTTTAAAAATAAAACAATAACTATCAGTTTCATTTGTTATATACTTTTGCTAACAGGGTTTCGCCACTACCGTATCTTCTTCACGGCAGTATATAACAAAGTTATTGTTTTATTTTTAAATTATAATGTCACATCACCAAGTTACCGCTTCATATGAAAATATTAAATTTTCTGTTTCTTTTTCCGTTATATTTTTTTCATTGACATTTGTTAATATTATCTACTTTAACGTTTTTAAAGGAACGGATAGAAATTCTCATTTGCCAATCTTCAGAATTTACTGCCGAAAATTATTTTATTAATTTTTACCATTCTTATTGATCACATAACCAACCAAATATTTTAACGGCCTGGTTTTCGGTAGAGTATCTACTTTACAAAAATCTTATGCTTTTAAAATATTTATTTAACATATTATTTATTCCCATGCTCTTCCACTTAAGATCAGTGCTGTACTAATTAAGATAATCGAACTGTCTAATCTGTCGCCATACTTTCATTAATTTGGGATCCTGACAGATTGCTGGATTATCTCAATTGGTCAAGCAATTGCTCGATAAGGAAATGGATAAAATATACTATCTTCAGAAAGACATTTGAAGTTTATCATACTAGGTAGTGGAAATTTTTTCAATTGAGAATGGGAACACACAAAAGCCGTTCCAAAATTATGCTACGTAAAAAAAGGATGACCCTAAGTTAAATCCTAGCTCCTCGTGATAACAAATAGCTGGGCAACCAATGACGACGTTTCCTTGAAATGCTCACAGTAATTAACCATTCAGATGATTTGGCACTCAGATTAAACTAATGAGAACCATGCATTTTTGTCACTGACCGATAACAAAGTAGGAGGAAGGAACGCCATGGCCAACGGCAGCTTGGCGGCCGCTCCTGCTGCCTTTTCACCCACTCACTTTCCGTCCGGGCACCAAACCGCCAACAGCGTCTCTGAAGAGAGGTCGCAACCAGAGGCCATTTTGTGTTACTAATCTGTTAGGCAACGTATTGTGCATGCGAGTTGAAGCCCGTAGCTAGTCGTGCCGTTTACTGCAAACCACCCAACATGGTGACTTGCCATTCAAAGTCAATTTAAACTCAGTCTAGAGATGTCCAGCTCTGGTGATCCCGCCAGCGGCCACTCTGCTCACAAGAGCCCTCATGTAAGCTGTTCTGGACTTCTCCTTGTAATGTGTTGTATGAGCTCTTGCTACCAATGTTATTACCGGTTAGAGATTTAAATCAGAAAGAGAGAATTACGTTAAAATCCATGTCAGAAATAGGACTTTTCTACCAATTACTCGATTGATTATAACCTAACATGTCTATTCTATCCATACAATAAAATCTGAGATTGAAAGCACTTACCTCGCCTAATTTAACGTAGAATTAGAAACTGCCTCAAACCTAATTATAAGACCGTGGTCGATTCACTGACCCTGAAGGAGAGAACCTCATGCCGCCGACCTGAGCTAACCAATGTCTGGATAAGACACCACACTTAAGAGGCCATCTCCAGGGTAAGTCCTGCTGATATAATTGTCTCCTACATGCTCCCCTTGTAACCCATCCTTCCTCCTTCCCATCCCTGCCACCCAACGATGCTTCCTCCGCTCATAACACTGTCGTCCAACTTGGGGCTTTATTATCCTCCGCCCATAACAAATAGTATATCCAGTTTAGTAAAATTCCCACCGTTTTCGAGTCTGGACTTGGGAAAAAAACATATCGAAACACAATTTTTAAGTATAAGACTTTAGCACACAAAAACTTCAGTGGTAACCTAATTATATTAATGTACTTTTGATAGCACTACTGTTTAGAATAATAATAAAAAAACACCTTGAGAAAATTCCTTCATTTGTGATCATGATATTGATGGGGTGAACAAGGGTCTCAATTTAAAAAAAATTCAACAAAGTTTATTCAACTCGAAAACTGTGGGACTTTCACCGAACATTATATTCCATTTTAGAAAAAGCCTTAGGGTCCCCCATTCACAGATGTGAGGTTATCCATTATTATTATTATTTTTTAATTTAATCTATACCAAATTTAATAATGTAACTATTAAGTTCTGCAAGTATTTTTAGTTTTTATTATTGTGACAGCTGTTTGACAGTTAGACTGTTGACAGTTTGAAAATGGCCTTAAACGCCGAAACAGCTGTCACATAATAAAAAACTAAAAATGCTTGCAGAATATAACAAAACATTATTAAATTTGATTTCATTAAATTAAAAATAAATAAATAAATGAAACGGAGTTTTACGAATTAAACACAAAAACAATTAATAATTAATTATCCATTACTTATAGGATACCCTGTATACATCTTGTATCTTTTCGTTTTTCCCATTTTTTATTTCTATTATTATGTATATCATACAGTAATCATGTACCTGTTTATTATGTGTAACTATTATTATTGTTATGAAGTTTATCTCCTACACCAAATTCAAAGGCAAATTCTCTTCATTGGCATAGAAACACTTTAATATATGTACTATATGATGTATGTATGTTTATTTAGTAAGAGTTATATAGTAATATAAATAAATAACTAAATCGTATTTCCATGAATTTCCTCCCTTTATAAATGTCATTTTATTAAATTCATTTTTATTTATTTTACTCTTGTTAACATTTTTTGTCTGTTGATTATGTACATTTTTGTCATATAAAACCCCCGGCGTATGATGATCGTTGTTTATTTATCTGTTATTTTATTCACTTGCAAAATCGTAAACCTTAAACAGACTTAATAATTGAATAGTAAAACAATAAATTTGAAATATGAAGAAACAACATATAAAATTAAATAATTTTCTTATAAAAAATACAGCATCGAATACTTGCAATTATTTCATTAGTTTACCAGCAAAAATCCTGTCTATTTTTTATTCCTAATTCTGGGAAGTATGCTACTTTTTTCTCTTTCATATAGTTAGTAATTTTTTTTTCGAGAATTGTTGCTTTCTATTTGTCTTTTTAATGCTTTTCAGACTTTTTCTTCTTATATTCGCAATTAGGAATGCGTTTTGTTATTTTATTTTTACATATTTTAATTTTAAATTATTATACAAACGGATTACTCATTTCCAGTACAAAGTTTCATATTGAAACAATATCAATATTTGGGTAGGAAGGAATACAAAAGAGTTTAGTTTATTTAAAGAGAATATAACTACTGTCTTAGAAATTTATCCTACAGCTATGTTTATATTATGGTCTTAATATCCTTGATATTTCCAGAGTTTCTGCAGTTATATAAAAACAACACCAATTGGTAGGTTTTTTGTGAGCATTTCGTTGTGTGATACTGATTCATTTTTTTGTGTTACAGAGTAAAACCACTAAGCATTTTTCATTTTTATATCCTTCAGCTAGTTAAGTAATACGTAGATATGTCGTAATCACCCCAATATAATTTTATGATTGTGTGTTGGAAAAACTGACGTAATGCAATGATTTGTATGAACATGTGAAAATTATTACAATAACGAATTTAGATTAAGTTGTTTTTATTTACCAATATTCAAATCTCCATTTGCATCGGGCTTGCCAGCGATTACCAGCTCCGCTCCTTCAATCATCTGCCACCTCAGGGATCGAGACTTGATGAAGGTCCACGCCTTCTCTATGAGAAGATTCGTCATTTGATCATCTTCAGGAATATCAGTTCTCGCTGACTCGGATTGAAGCGACTCTTCGGGGAAGTTGACTGCACTAGAATTTAAAGAAAAATGTATGTATATTTCGTATAAAATAAAAACGGTTGTTTATTGAAGTTCACTTTTCAAGCCAAAATTTAAGAAAAATTATTTTGATTTTCTATTATGCGATGTAATAACTAATGAAAGATACCCAATTAAGGGTAGAACTTTGGAGTCACTCTAAGAGATGTAAGACAAATTATGGGGATAATTTATAATAATCTAAGTAATTCTCAAAGAGAATATAATTCTTAAAAATTTCAAAAAATAAATAGGTCTTAATAATTCAATTGATAGAGGCTCTTGTCCAGGTAATACTAGAGTATTAAGGATCGAATCCCCGTCGCGACCCTTATCCTTTTATTTTATTTTAATTCATCTTTTTCATATATTCATTGGGAATTGTTGACATTATATTTTTCAGTGAATACTCGTATTAGATATTTTAATCATTGCATATAATATTAACAAATCTCAAATGAAATTAGAAACAGAAAATACAGAGGAGAAAAAAGGTAACGGTCGCAGTGAGTTTTCCAACAAAGATTCAATCTTAATCATTAACTTATTGAATATTTCAATAAATGTCATAGATAAATACGAGTATAAGTCAGGTAGGTGTATCAGAAATACTGTCTGGATTATAATCAAATTAGGGTAGAATCTTGTAGTCAATACCTATAGAAATATAACAGCTAAATGTATATGAGAATTAATTGAAAATGATTTTAACACCTTTTAAATGGAGGTTGGTTAGAGTGCTGGTTCCGGTTAAAGCGAGAGTTCCTGGGTTTGAGTTCCAGATGGAACCGTTACCTTTCTTATTTTCTATATCTTTTCTGTTTCATATTTCATTTGAGATTTGTTAATATTATATTTATTGATTAAATAACATAATAATGAGGTTTATAAGCTTGAAAATTAATAATATATTGTATATATTATTATTATTATTAATATTTGACAAGAAACTACAAATATTGTAAACACTAAGTCATTTGTCCTCGATAGGCACGATGTCACTAAGCTTTTAGCCTGTGTAAACGAGCTTTCACAGAAGGGCGGAATAATAAATGTTTAGTGAGGAAATTAATAAGGCCCGCTTCACATTACACTGTATTAAATAATAAAAGTATCGTTAAGTACGCAAAACTGACACCCGTAAAGACTCATACTTTCATGGGTGCTTAATATGAAATAACGCTTCGTAATATATTTTGCTGCGAGAGATTTTATAGCAGGGTTGAAGCATCTGTCTTATTATTTAATTTTCCGAGTTTGTCAGACTTGAGACACAATCATATTAAGTCTTATTTTAAAGATTTGTAACAATTTGAAAATAATAGTTGTGATGCAGACCTCAGAATATAAACTAAAATAGTATAAAATATATTTTGTATATAATGTGTGCAATTTGCAGTAGCTGGCTAAATTAAAACAATTAATAGGAAGGTATTTGAGAAATAAGTTACTATAAAAAAAAAATATTAGATTTTATCGGCTGACCCGTTAGTTGATCCCCCGATAGTTGACCCCCCGACAGTTGGCCCCCGGACAGTTGATCCCTCAGTTATACCTACGGCCGTATATTCTCTGCACTTAGACCTTCGGGGACATTTATCTATATTATATGGAGGTAGTAACCTATAGCGTACTTTTCCTAAGCAGACTGCACATGTAAGTATGTTGTATTTTGTTATTCGGCCATTTATTCTCACTGCGTACACCTTCAGAGACTCGGCATTATTGTAAGTAAAAATATTTTGTATGACGGATTTCCACTCAAGCTGCCTGCTTTATAAGTATATCGACTTTTGTACATACAGCTGCATATCCTCTCTGCATACTTACTTCACAAATACGGCAGAAATAATCCTTTAGCGGATCAACTGTTCGAGTGATTAATTGTCGGGGGATCAACTGTAGGGCGATCAACTGTCGTGGGGCCAACTATCGGGGGGCCAACTATTGAGGGATCAACTGTCATGGAACCATTTTATCTATATAAAATGGATGTCAGTAATAGTTATTTCCTTTCCGTAAAAAACAAGGATTTATAGTCTGACATTTAAAAGTAAACAAACATTAATGGCGCCGCGATCGTTTACAAGGCTTTAAATGGCAACACAAAGATGGCTCACAGAAAAAACAAATTAACTTTTAAAAAACACAATAGTTCTGTTTTAGTTTAACCTTTAGTGGTACATTCCGAAAAGAGATGATTCTACATCATAATTTCAAAAAAAAAATTTCACACCTTTTTAATTGTTATTTAACACTTGTAAGAAGCAAGAAAATGCGATTCTTTTTTTGTACTTCTGAAAGTCTGTGTATCGAAATAACAATATTTTTAAAAAAATCACAGATTATAAATACAAAAAAAATAATGAAGAAATGGCGTTCTGCCTTGTTTTTTTAAATCGAACTGTCAAACATTTGAAAATGAAGAACACGTTTCAAAGACAAAATCAGTAACTTGGTGTTGCCATAGTGATGATATTTTTTAGTTCCAGTATAATAAATATCTACAATTAATTGTCAAACCATAATTAAAACGTATACTCGTAGATACCTACCATGTAATTACTTGTACTTTTGTACAGCGCTCTGGAATAACTTTTAACATGGTAATTAATTACAACCATTTGAACCCACCGATTGAATGTTCAACCATTGAAAATGTTTCGATGTATTATTAAGGCAAGAATTAAATCATAATTGGCTTAATTAAAACGTTAGCGTCTTTATGATATTAGTTTCCATTGGAATTAATATCAATTATCAGTCAGAACGGATAGCGACATTCTTCTGTTTTTGTTCAAGTTTCCCAAGTGGCCCCGAGCCAGTTGGACTATGAGATTTCAAATTAAAGGATTTTCAATAAGTTTTGAGATTGATAGAAGCGAAGAGGTAAAAAAGATAGGTAAGGGGAAAATAATGAACAAAATTACCTAGCTATTCAGATCTGGTCACTAAACACAACAATTTTTTTAAAGCTCAGTTAAATAGTTTGCTTTATGAAAAGAAAATTATAGACTAGATTTTTTCAATTCATAAATATTATGTTAACAATGTTATTTATAGAAAATTATATCAATAATTATTCTCAATGAAAATATGAAATAGAAGAAGACACGGAAAACAAAAAGGATTCGGTCATGAAAATATCTAAGTGCCGACATAATCCTATTTATTGTTGAGTAATAGGTACTATTTCACAACCTCTCAGTAAGCTGTTCATTAGCACTACTTACTGAATAAAGAAATAATAATAAACAATATACTCGTAAACATTTTTCTACAAATATCGGTAATTGATGAACAACTTACTGAGAGGTTGTTAAATTAATATTATTTTTCAATAATTTGTAAAGTTCAATCAAATAATATAAATATGAATAGCTTCATTCGCATTTATACATCATATCATACATTTCCCTCTGTTATTCTGACTTCTGACATGGTATTAAAACTAATATTCAATTTTATATTAATATTAAAATTTATATTAATATTAAAATGTATGTTAATATTAAAATTTATATTAATATAAAAATTTATATTAATATAATATTAACATTAAAATTTATATTAATATTATATTAATATTAAAATTTATATTAATATAATATTAAAATTGAAATTTATATTAAGATTGAAATTTATATTAAGATTAAATTTAAATTAATTTTAATATTGTATGATTATTTGTATTAGTTTAATCTTATTTCAATATTTTTACATAGGTATTGTATACCTTATCAGAAAAGAAGAGTCCTTGTATCTTATAAGGGAGCCACGATTACCATATAATACATAAGCTTTGTGATATTTGCATAGATGTCTCTAGTGCTCACTGGTGTAATAGTTCACAGAGTCATCGACAGATGTCACTAGATCAGTGGTCGGCAAACTCATTAGTGAGCAGAGTCAAATATCAGCAGTACAACGATTGAGATTTCTTTTGAATGCCAAATTTCATAAACTTCATCCGTATACTGTATAGGTAGCAGTGGCGTACATTGCTGCATGATCAAATGTGTGTAGTTTTTTGACGAATTTTCCCATTCGAACTGTCAATTTTTCAAAACTTACATCAAAATATTTTAACTACATATCAATATACAAGTAATTCAAACCCTACGGCATATTACGTACTAATACGGAATATTCATAAAGCATATTAAATTGGTAAAACAAAGAAAAGGGTTTGATTATATTTTCATAAATATTAAATGGAAATAGTAGGTACCTAATAATATTCTTCAGTTGAAAATTCCTTAATCAATTTCTTCCCTTTCGACGGCACCACAATTTTTTCCTTCATGTTATTCTTTAACCTACCGGTAGTGTTGCAAACAATACAACTAATACTTCATGATATGGGTAAAGCCTTTAGTGGGGAGATAAAATTATGTACCTATTTTTTTTAAATAATTTATAATTGTTAGCAGTGAAGTATTACTATTACAATTACAGCTATAAGTACAAGCAGTATGACGATGCGTGGCTTTGGTTATGTATTCCGCAAAAGAACTAGACTGAGGAAGTCAAATGTATTGCCATAAATCAGGTTGCAACTAAAAGTATACATTTATCTACTATGACTAGAAACAATTTATCAATGTAGATCGATTGTGACATTAAAAAAATTGCAAATTTATGGAATACGTAGGCACAGCTTTTCAGCCATTATGCACTGCACGGCACCGATAGGTAAGTAAACTGTTTATTAACATAATAAAAATTAATTAAAGTTTTAAGTCCTAAATAAATTATTGGTACACTGAATAATACTTGATGTCATGCTTAATAATGATCTTACTTATTGAAATGTATTAAATTGTAAGTAAGTATCCATAAAATTAAATCATCACAATGACCGGCAAACAGTTAATGTAAACAATAAACATCACCTTGGAAAGCTTGGGTAAGTCAGTTTTGTAATCATTCTTCTCCAGGTCTTTCAAAGCAGACCAGTTGTGCTGTGATCGAAGTCCGCATTTTTTTTCCAATATTACCATATCAGCACATACGCGCCCGCACGTGGTCATTTGTGGCTTTCGTTAAAACTAGAGGTACGAGCTTTTGAGGCTCAATTGAATTTCAACTTGGAATAATAGATTTTTAGAGCCTACTATTTATAGGACATTGATCTTGAGACTGTCCTTTCATCGCTTTTGTTATAAGAGTATTATCATCTTAATTAAATAAGATCAAGATCTGGTTTGTTAAGACGTGCCTTTTATTGAGTCGTACTCACAACAGGATTTATTTATATATAGAATGAGTGATTATGAGTTTATGACTATTTAAAAATCTAAAAATAAATGCATAGGCCTTCTTTACTTTATGTAAGTACCTATATAACATGTAAATTATTATAGGTAGTAAGTTAAATTATGTATTTAAGCGTAATGATTTTTTTAATAGCATTAGAAAATGAAAAAAAGAAAACGCAGATTTCTACCAACCATTCATTATCATTGAAAATTTTCTAGATAGTGACTGACTTTTACGAAGCCTTTTGACAATCGTTTCAGATTATGGGTGTTTAATGGACAGGTGGAGTGACAATCGAAAATTACGTATTAAATTAAACGCCAGAAAAAGATTTCTTTTTTCTTTTTGATTTGATAACCCTTGGAAGTATATGGAATTTTAGGGTGCAACAAAATAGGTTGTTTTATAGAGATAATCTCGAGAGTAATACCCTTTCACTGAATATTATGAAGGTGATAAAAATACAAACGATTGTTGGAAGCTTATTTAATTATAATGACGGTTCGAAGAACGTGTCAATAACCCTTTTGGAGGTCAGACGCCCGTCAAAATTATTACTCTATCGCTGATGGATTACTTCAGTTGGCTTGTATGAGGGACTTTTACTATGTTTATGAAATAAATGTGAAAAAAACAATAAAAATATCTTTTCAAAGAAAAAGCAAGTATTTTATTTTTTTTATAATGAAATAACTTCAATTTATATGTTTTTAGTCGTGGCACGTTTTCTTTAGCGTGTATTAATGCATGCGTGAAAGCTTTCTTTGACAAGGTTCAAACTGTACCAACGCCGGGCGCCTGTTTGTTTTCTGCACTAATTAAGATATTAATATAAATATTTATTATTATTAATATAGATATTGATATAAATAATCCATAGAGGAACATTACACTATTTTTAAATGGTATCTACTTATTCACTTTTATTTGCAACTCGGCTATGCAGAGTTTTAACACCCATTTATCAAAAACGTTTTTTTAAAAGAAGGGTATCTAGGATGAACGAAGTATGTATGAAGAATGAGCTAATGATCAATGTAAATAAGTCCAAAGTCATGGTGTTTGAAAGAGAGAGTACGAAAACAGTGTCCAATATAGTTGTGAATGATGAATACTTGGAGCAGGTCGATGAGTTTGTGTATTTGGAAAGTATGTTTACGAGAGATGGAAAGACTGATAGGGATATTGAAAGAAGGGTGAATGCAGGAAACTCCATTAACGGAGGACTGAACGCGGTTGGCGCAAACAAAAAGTTGTCCATGGAAGCGAAGCTAGCAGTCCACAATGGAGTGCTGATACCAACCTTGATGTATGGCAGTGAGGCATGGAACTGGCAGAGGAAGGATGAAAGTAGACTGAATGCTGTAGAAATGAGATCTCTGAGACGAATGTGGTAAAACCATGATCGTGTGAAAAATGTTGAGATTCGTAAAGAATGCAAGGCTGATGTAAGCGTAGTGAGCAAGATTAAGAAAGGGACGCTTAGATGGTTTGGGCATGTAGAGCGAATGAACGAAGAAAGGAGTGTAAGGAGAATATATGACGCGAATGTGAATGGAAGAAGAAGCCGGGGACGCCCGAGGAAGACATGGCACGATCAAGTGAATCAAATACTTGAGTCGGGCCATGTCAGAAGTCGGAATAACAGAAGAGAATGTATGATGTATGATGTGAATGAAGCAAGAAGCGTATGCCAAGATCGAGTTGTTTGGCGGTCCGTCCTCTCTGCCTACCCCTGCGGGGAAACGGCGTGATGGTTAGTTAGTTAGTTAGACAATCATGCAATGGTTCCGGAAAATCATATTTGAATCATCATACTTTCAATTATATTTTCCAAACTCTTAAATCGACCTTTTTTCAAATTTATTTGCCAAATGTTGTAAACGAAACTTCTCAACGCGCAAACACATTGTTTATACGGATTACTTTGGATTTACAAGGAAACGTATCGTGGTAACCCCCACTACGTAATATTTAATTTTTGGAAACTTTTTCTTACTGTAACCATTTTATTATTTTATTTCTTTCATAATGAAAATAAAATAAAAATGATTAGCAAAAACAACAAAACTAATGATTACGGTAAACCATAAATATTTATAATAGTATACATCGAAAAGGTATCCTTAAATTCCGTACAATTAAACATATCTACTTTTTTCACGAAAGTATAACCCGCATGCAATCTAGGTACAAGCGAGTATATAATTAAGTTGGGTTGATCCTATAAATACTTGAGGACTTGCTTTTGGATCATTCTGTCAATTTTTTTCCGATTTGTCTATTTTGAAAATTTCAAGAGTGCTGGAAAAAATGTTTTTTTTATATTTTTTTATATGAATACCCCAAAAGAGTTCCAACTGCTTCCAACCGTCCGGAGCCAGTGAGACTATGGCATCCCAATTGTAGAATGTTGTGAGACTGAAGGCATTGGAGAGAAAAAGGAGAAGTGGAGGAGGAAGGTGGGATATAGCTGGCTATTCAGATCTGGTCACCAAACACATCTTAAAGCCATTTCAAGCAACGTTTCAATTCTGAATGGTGGTCATTCACCAGGGCGATACTGAGAGTATCTTCCACTCTGGAACGTGCGCAAAAATACTATTCATTATTTTTAAATTAATTAATTGTGAAACAGCACGAATTAATTAAATAATATTTACTTACGCACGCCGGAATTTGAACCCGCGACTTTCGAATTCGTAGTCGAGAGCCTTACTCCTCGAGCATGGAGGCCGTCAAAAAAATATCTAAATTAACTTTTCGTTTGCTCAGTTTATTATTGGGAAAAGCCGACGTTTGTTCGTGAAATAATACGCACCTATATATGGAAAAATTCAACCAGGTATGTCAGAAACAGTATTGAATTGTCTCGACTCGATTAATCGCGATGTGTTCAATATGAAAAGTTTTTTTTACAGTTATTCTACACAGGAGGACCTGAGGGAAATAATTTCCCTCGAGACCTTAGTCATCTTTGGGGATGCTGTGTAGAGGGTCTCTCGAGGAAGGAGTGAACCTGGATCTTGAAGAGAGCTAAGTTGTAGGAGGGAGGGAACACAGAGGCCGGAAAATCATTCCACAGCCATCATTGTTGAATAAGAGAGCGAGTCGTAGAAGCGATACATTTTCATATGACAAATGGTAAGCGTGTACAAATTGGGCACGCATTTGGCATGTTTCCCGACTGTGCACCGGTGCCTATGGAATCAATGACGCTAGTTCCTCAGAGCATCTTCTATTAAATACCGGTAAAAGAAGGACAGCATTCCAACCTGACGTCTGTGCTCCAAAAATTGCAATCCGTTTGTTAAGATAGTCGAATCTATCAAACGGAGCGCCCGTTTCTGCAGTCATGGATTTTTTAGATATTTTGACCAGAGGTGATTGCCAACTTCTACAGTGGGGTGCATTACTGCAAAGATCAATAAAAATTCTTTGAATCGAATGTAAAAGCATCAGATACAACTAGAGTTGAGGCGACTGGACTTGTTTGGTTCAAAATTAGCCGCGTCATATTTGTTTTTTTGTTTGCACATCAGGCATCTCATGTATATTGCATTCATTCCGTATTCATCATTCACCTATTAAATGAATGATGTTCATTTTTGACAACGGGATTTGAATATTTTGTAAATGTAAAATATGATTGCGTAAATGAGAAAAAAATGTTAAGATTTCAATATTCATTCCGAAAGTATCTCAGTTCGTTGGAGGACGGGTGGTATCAGTAATGAAAAATGGACCTCAAAGTTTTGTTCCATGAACGACTTTGAAGAGCAATTGAAAATACTTCAAGATCTCCGCAAAGCACTACAAGTTTTCATCTCTAGCAGAAATATGAAGAAACTGTTTGAAGAGCTCTCGTTGTACCGAGGAAATATTTCTTGAACATTTTCAAAATATATGCAACCCACTTAGAAAGAACACTTAAAATATTTTCATGGATTAAAATTTTCCCTTTGAACACTACGTACTAAGCGAAAAAATATTGTATGTATCGCGCAATGGTTTCGCTTATTACTGGCGTTTCCTAGCAAGGTTGGCGTCTTGCAATATATCGTAAGAAATAAATACAGTTAGCTTCTTTTTTTGTCAATTTAACATATATGAAAACTTAGACCAAGCTGTATTTAGTTTTGATAATTTAACTGCGTCTTTTTATATGGTCTATAAATGATAGTCTGTCCAAAAAGAGAAATGTAATAAAAATAAATAAAAAAAACTTCATAGAATAGATGTAATATAAGAATAGGAAGTAATATTTGTACAGCGCCCTTGAGGTGATTTTTCACAAAAAACGGCGCTATAAAAATCATCCGATTATTATTATTGTTTTTATTAAGATCATCCCCAATAATATCGAGTTCGCAGTGTTACAAGTACGAAGCTGAGGTAAGAAGAAGAATGAAACAATCATACATTCGTTTATATACTACCATAAGTCAAGCCGTCTCTTTCATATTTTATTGCCAATTTCATACTTTAGGACATTCGTTATCTACAGTTCTAAAAATTTGGAACATTAATTAACATTTTTGTAGTCACTAATAAATTAAATTCTTTATTAAAAGATTCAAAGTAATAAGTTGAATGAATGGTTGACTCATTCTGCTAAGATGCTGTCTCTTTTTTACTTGACTAATCCTTTTATACTCTTGGACATACGTTAACTACGGTTCTGATTAGTTTTTGTATTAGATTTATCGGACGGTGGTAGAAAAAAATACGTCTGACACCTTTAAATAAAAGAAAATACACAGTTGTTGTATCCCCTGCTGATCCTTATCTCCGTATATAACATTTAGGAAGATTAAATAAAACAAGCGATATATCGAATAGGGTGTAACGTGCATTGCGGAGTGCTACGTGGTGTATCTCGGGGTAGGTGGACATTGGAAAGACTAGGACAACGTGTTAGCGGATAGATGCAGAGCGCAGGGATGACTTAAGAAACTAGAAGCACCCTCTCAATTATGTAATCATATCGTCGTGTTCCCTTAGTGATTCTGAGGATTTTAGATTTTTTAGTCCCAGCTACACGTATATAACTTACACTGCCCAAGGCTCTATCCTACCGACTTTTGCCTGGGTATGTTCCGGGAGAAAAATCTATTTCGAGCGTACACATATAAACTGGACAGTTTATATGTGTACGTTCCTGATAAAGGTTGAGTTCAACCGAAACCGGTCAATAATGCATAAATATAAATAAAATAAAGTGATTTAAAACAAAACAAATTCTTTCATTTAAATTATGAATATGTATTTAATGTACCACATAAAAGTCCCAACTTCTAACTGCTAATTGAAACCAGCGAGACTATGGCATTCCTAATTGGGGTATGTTGTGAGGCTGAAGGTTATGGGAAGGGAAGAAGATAGAGAAGAGGAAAGTAGGAAAGTACCTAGATATTTAGATACACAAAACACGGCTTAAGCCATTTCAAGCAACGTTTCCATATTCTCAATGGTGGTCTTTCACCAGAGCGATACTGAGAATATCTACCACCCTGGATTATGCCGCAAGCAGACTATATAAAATGTAATTGTATTATATAATATTATATATTACATAATGTAAGATGATACAACGAAGAAAACAATTTAATTAAATAAAATTTACTTGCGCACGCCAGGATTCGAACCTCCGACCTCCGTAGTCGTAGTTCAGGACCTTACCTCTCAACCACAGAGGCAGTCAAGGTTAACAACCACCTTATTTTTGTATCACCGACCGGTTTCGAAATCTGTTTGGAGCTTTGTGGACTTTCTTAACATATTATATTATTATTGATAAATTAAATAAATATAAGAACATTGTAAAAAATCATTGGTGATCAAAATGATAACGGCTGAATACATTAACCATAACAAAAATTCATTTAAACATAATACAGCCAAATCTTTTATTCATTCGAAAATTTAAGTTAAAATTCGCCATGAACTGAGAATGCGCAATTGCTCTCCCACCACAACACTAGTAGGTCCATTCTAAACGCCATAGATGTTTTTGTTAACTAAAAGAGATGTTTAAGAAAAATGTTATCTTGTTATCTTGATTCATGTAAACCCCTCTTAAAAAACTGAAACTTCTGAATATCACCGACATATAGATAATGGAGTTAAGCCTATTAGTATGGCCATTTCCAGATAGATCTTCACTAAAAGCCTCAATACATTAACCCAAGATTTAAAGAAAACCCATTAATAGGATAAAAAAAATATTTCAAAATTTACTACGGGGCAATTAAAGTACATAACAACCTTCCACGTAACATCAAACCCAAACAGGGTCTACTTCTATCTAAAATATCACAAAAACATTCCTTCTAAACAAATTTTACTACACCACGAATACTTTGAAAATGTAAATTGAACGCGCTAAGGGACAAACTACTCTATATGTTTTTAATTTAAAATAAATTACGTAAAATACACTTTTTAAAAAAATATTCAAAAGGTGCAATAATGTTTTAAAAGGTGTATTTTATTTAATTACTAGCTGATGTGTACTCAGCCTTGCTGGGGAATTTTTTTTTAATAAAGTTATGAAGTTGTGAATTCTTGCTTGTCGTTAGGGTGCCATCATTGATTTGTCAGCGAAAGTAAATATGTCCAAATAAAGAAACATTCATTTGAATATTTTATTTCATTCCAAACCTTTATTTTTTCAAAATGTATCTAAATCATAAAGTTCTTAAGTAGGTAACTACTCGTGTTTTCCATTTTGAAAATATTCTACCCAAAACAACCTTCTTTTTTTGAATATGCAATCTCTGGCTAACCAGAGTGTTATATCTATGGCCTCACCTAAATACAACATGGCGGGTTCAATGTCTTTCATACTAATTTTAAAACGTTATGGCAACAGTTTTACATTTTGGATTTCATTATAATTATCATCAACTACTTTCTAAACCTTCCCGTACTAATAAAAACAAAGTGTGCTATTTTCAGCCAAACCGGTCTATTGATTTTCAACAACATCGAAGACAAACAAACTTACAAGCCTACATTGATGTTTATATATAAAGATAATGGAATTCCACCATGTATTAACAGTTTAAAAAATAGAAATATTTAAAATAAATTCATGGAAAAAAATCAGTGAAAACTAGGAAAATAGGCAAGAATGTATGTATTTTTTGGGTCAACTGTAAGAAATAGGATGTACCTAAAAGCTATACTCTTTGTACTTTATACTTTTATTTGTACAATAAAGATATATTGAGTTTTAAAATGATTTCCATAATATTGTAATTTCTCATGTTTATTCGATAAATACCTTATTATGAACACAGTTGACTAAAATAGGTAAAAAAATATTTAATCAAATAATATGCAGGTTAATTAAATTAATGAAAGGCGTATATAATGAACGTATCTGCAGATTTCTCGTTCTGTTGTTACTTGATAGGTATACTTAAAACACAACCTTATCATTACCAAATCGTGGGTTTCTCCAAAGAGAAAATAAATTTATACCAAGAAAATGGAACTAGCTCTTTGGCATATAAATCCCATTGCCTCGAATTTCATTGCAAAGGCGGGTTGTATTAAAATCGGAGTCTTATATAATTTGTTATGTGAGAGGGAGGTATCGAATATTCTTCGGTGACTATCGAGAGGTACTCGTATGTACGTGCCTTCAGGAAGAACTAGCCAAAGAGAATTTTTTTATTATAATGATAATGTTTTATTTCTGCAGAACAAAGTGGTGAGGGCAATACTCTGTCTACCATATAAAAAGAATACATTTTAAGAATAAAAAATTACACGCTGTAGAAATATAATATAAAACATAAATAAAGATTAAATTAAATTAAAATAACATATTTAACACTTATGCTACAGTGGCTTGAGGGAAATTCTCCATCTACGATGTAGGGGCGCGCTCTGCCACTGGGCAACGGCCTGGACAAAAATACTAATAAAAAAAATCATTTAATAACAAATTTATATTAGAAATTATTAAATAAATTGTTTTTATTATTAATGTTTATATGAAAATAAATTTAAGAGATAGATAGTTTTTAAAAATATTTGATTATTTATCAAATTTAATTCGCTATTAATACTTTTCCTTATTTCTAAAATTTCAAATTTATCCAATTGAAAGCCGGTTGTATTTGTATGTAAAATTTTTAAACTTTATTTATATCGAACAAATGATTGGTTTCTAAAATATGATTTGGAAATTCTGAATACTTGTTATTATTTAACACCTTAGGTGTTTCTTAACTCTTATAAAAAAAAATATATATTAAGACCCGAAATGAACCGTTGTTAGTTCGCTAATCGCTGGTGATAAAATTGCTTATTGATTAAAGGATAATAAATTTTTAAAAATATTTATTTGGATAGGACCAAAACAGGAATTTTTCATATGGTTATTTAAGGGATTTTAGAGATTTGTTACGCAAACATTACACTCAATAGCGACCATATTTTCTAGTTTCAGCAACATTTTGGGGAAATTCTATGTAACTTTTTAACTAACTAGAGGGAATTTTTATCACTGTTTTTAATCTCGTATTAATTTCTGACATGGTTCACGAACGGTCTCTGGAAATTCATCTGATTTCTGAAGTAAACTAGAACTTACGAGGAATGCTGAAGAAACTAGTTTATATCGTATTATATGAGAACGGAAAAAAATCCGAGTTAACGCTGGTGACCATAATAGGATCCCGTTTTCTAACTATCTTGAAAGAAACATACTCGAGGGAGATTATATGTTCAGTATTCATAGTGGTAAATATTAAAACATACGCAGAAGACTGGGGTTCGATTTACCGCTGGAGAGTTTTATCATATTGACTCGTTGAAATTATTTTTTTGTAATAATTTATCGAAACTTATAAACCAAAATATTAATCCTAGACTTCCCACGCGGATAAAAAAAAAAGATTTTTTCAAAGACACTATCTAATGATTATAAATAATTTCGTGTTAGAATCTTGTAGTCATAAAAAAGTGGCACCCAAATCTCATTTCTCAATTTAAGAATTATCAACCTAATCCTCAATCAATTCCCATATATTTGGCTGGTATCTTTTTTTATGTATGATTGAAAAGTTCTACAAAAATATGTTTGTAACCCGGATAGTTTTTCGGATATAACTAATTGATTTTTATTTATATGGGATCGATAAAAATGACGGAAAATAATTAAGGTCTCAATAGCTTAATTGATAATAATAATAATAATAATTGGATGATTTGTATAGGGCCGTTTTTTGTAAAATCACCTCAAGGGCGCTGTGATAGAGACGCCAGTCCTAATAATACTAGAGCAGAAATCGTTAACCTTTTCATAGCAATTACTCCCTAAACGCCGAAAAACCCCACCCCCGGTTTTGAAGTACCTATTTAGAAAGTGCAGAATCTGCTAATTCAGCACCCATTTTCTGCACTGGTTTGCTGTAGAACCACACTACCAGTACAGTATATTATTTTTCAGCATTACAAAGACCTACATAAACCCATCTTCCACAGAACTGACTTTATTGTTTTGCAACTGATAAAAAGTTGAGTAGAGGACAGACAGTTATCTATATATCTTTTGATATCTGTGTATATTAATAAAGTGGTGATTGCAAAGTAATTTTTTTAATTAATTTATCATTAATGATGCCACAAAGTGAATACCAATCTTTTGAAGAAATTATACTTAATTATTACACTATCTTTAAATTATTATACTCTATATCATTTGTCTGGTAAGCATAATTGATTTATCTATGTAAACTATATTCTCATCTCATTATACTTTATTATTATGGCTTTTTCTCTTTCTTCTTTTTCATTTTTTTTTGTTGTATAATGGCACCAAACATGGCAATTTCAACGTCTTAAAATGGGATGTGTTCCTAGTTAGTCAATCAAAGATTAATTGCACTTTTGTGTTTCGAAGAAATAAATATTTTTATTAATACATCGGAAATAATTGAAAAAAAAGGTTAATAATCTTGGGAAATAAATAAATAATGATAATTATTAAAAATAAATCACTAATCGTAACTAAAAGACTTAGAGTGACATATACCAGACGCGTTGGTTATCCCCGTTGGTTTCCGGGTCGGTAGTACCCATACCCGCCTACAAAATTGACAATTTGAATTAAATTAATATTTTCGCGAATCCGCGAAAATCGCGTTGGGTAAGATAAATTTGCAAAGGTAAATTAATAAAACGGGAAACCGAAATTGATTGTGATGAAATAATTTAGTAAAAGCTTCATAATATATTCATTTGATTGTAAAAACAACTATAATATTTTGTTTATGTTCAAAGGATAGATTCATTGACAATCCTATCACATTTCAATCAAATTTTCATATCCAATCTATTCTAATTTCGATTCGCCTAACAAAGTGGCGCCATACGTATTAACGTTCATACGACTTTTTTAAATAAAAATCTTCATAACTTTAACGTTAACAGAAGCTAAGGTTTTTAATCAAAAATTGTAGTTATTTTGTCCGATTTTTTTTTATATTTTAAAGCGTTCCAATCAAAGTTTAAATAGCTCTAGACGAAAAAGGTAATTCATGAGTTAACTGATAAATTTTTGAGGGAAAGTGGAAATTTATTATGAAAAAACAGAGATAAACGGGGCTGTGAAAATTTTTTCTAGAACAGAAGAAGGTTAGAATATTGTGGTATGGACATAATGGATATTAAAAAGTTGAAATTGTTGATCATAAAAAGGAATGGAAGAGAGCATGTTTAATTATTATTTTAATCTGAAGAAGCGTGTACTGTAAACGCGCTATTAAAAAATTTACGAGATTAGGTTGGGAACTAAATACGACTATGTGAATTATTTAAGGATGCGAATAAATTTATACACATACTTGTGTCAAATTTGAACACTAGCGGAAATGGAAAAATGAAATCCGCTAGATACACAGGTATCGTTACGGAGAAAAGGGGTAGACGAGCAAGGAGCGGGGTTTATAGCAGATGCTAGTCTACCGAACAAGTTGCGAATGTCTGCCTTGTATAAAAATACGTGTTATTTAATAAAGCAAGTAGTCGAAGATGCTGTATTTTTTTATTATAAACATCGTCTGCCGTTTGTAAGTAGACAGAGTCATCAATATAAAATACTTTGTAGTTGTTTATTACTTGAGCGTCATGGATTTTATTTGAATACGTTTCCTTTAAATGTAATTATTCCTCCTAATTTTTTTACCTATTCACAAGTATAATAAGTTAATTTATTGAAATTATTGTTAAACAATTTGAAAAAAAAATTCTAAACTAAATTCGTAAGAGAGATTTTTTTTACCCCAAAAAATTTTAAAAAAATATTCCTTATTCAAAAAATACCGTTACTGTATTTATTGCCAGTTACTACTTCAATAAACACATCATCATATGCTGCCATTTTGTTTTTTTATCTTAAAACATTGAAATGTTCGCTCATTAAAAAAAGATTCACACGTTAGACATTTTTGGTACATTTTGCATTCATGTTTTTAGGTCAAAGTCAAAAATTATTTTGGAAAAAAGGTTACATTGTTTTTCGACCATGCTTGCATGTATTTCATAATTAATTCAATTAAATTAATTTTCATAATGAGTGTTAATAGAATTCTCGTCATGTTTTACTGAATAAAACCAGACAACTGAAAAAAACAAGGTGAGCCATTTACCAGTATACAGTATTTAAAAAAAAATATGAATTGTACAAAAAGAGCCAATGATGACCAGAAACACTTAATTAAAGAGTATTATTTTTTGAAAGCATCTAAAGAGAATAATAAAACATCAAATTCAATTTAAGGAAACAAATAGTAATAAAAAATACGTTTTTTTACAACAATAATAATGTATGGATGAATTTTACAGCGCCGATTTTGTGAAAAATTACCTCAAGGGGGGTGTACAATTTTTTTTTTTAATACTCTATCTTATCATTAACTATAATTGATAACCTATTATTACAACCAATGGCTAACAAAGTGCATCCCCTAGATCATCGTTCTTTAATACCAACTATATGTAGGTAGGCATGATATTAATTTTATGCACAGGCAGATAATAAGTGACATCAATTGAGAAAAACACACGTACTCGTATTTAGTTTGGACTTTTTATGCATCTTAGTTCTAGCGGGAATTTATTCCAAGTCTTAGCGCGAACTCCAAACTTAGAATTCGGTTTGAATTTTGGTTCTATCTAATCTAAGAAATAACTGCCTTAGACCAGTGTTTTTTGGAACGCATAGTTCGAAGATGTAAGGTGTAAGATTGTACTTACACAGGATCTCCTGTTTTATCGGGACAGCGCTCTAACCACTAAGTTAATGCGACCTGATTATTTTCGTTATTTTTATCTATATTAAACTTTTTTTAAGTCTGGCCGCAT